>JAKSZT010054226.1:8008057-8169033 GCA_026826555.1 Tolypeutes matacus
TATATATATATATATATACATATATATATATATATATATAGAGAGAGAGAGAGAGAGAGAGAGAGAGGAAGAAAGAAACTTTCTCAGTCTTTACAGACTGGCTTGTGTGAGTATTCTGCTAGAGTTTGCTGTCTTAACAATAAATTTAGAGGACAGTCCAAGGCAAAATTCAGGGTCCTCCCCAGTCTTTTTCTGCATCCATCTTGTACTGGATATGCATACATGGCCCTGGGAATTCTCCTCTTTACACAGATCCATATATGCCCTTTTCCTTAGGAAACAGTGTATCCTACATTCCTGGAAACTGTACTGTGTGTCCCATGGCCAGCAAACCTTTGCCCCAAGCCACTGTGATTTGACTGTTCTCCTACAGTGTTTTGTAGGAGAGCTCTGGGATCTGTCTGCTACAAAAAGGAAGTTCTGGGATGGTCAACCTGCTACAAGTTTCCTGGTTCAGTCCTTCAGAATGCTGCCAGAAAGACTGACACAGACATACATGCTCCTAATAACAAGGGTTTATTCCTTGTTATTTTATTCCCTCCAGAACGAGGACCAGGGATCTGTCCTAGTAGCATTGGCCGATCCTGCTCTGAGCTAGTGATGCAATGGGGGAAAAGATGGTAGCTAGTGTGTCACAAGATCCTACCATTTTTTAAAGATGGCTTTTTACTGACGTGACGCTTTGCCCTCTTACTGAAACCCTTTAGCTATTTTGGACTTTGAGAAAGATAGTTCTGCCAGTTCATGTTTGTTGCTTAAAGCATCAGTGGAGCGATGGTGCCCTGGAATGGCTTACTCCATCTTGATGTCTAGAAACCCAATACCACTCTTGCATTAATTTTAAATAAACTTTATTTTAGAGCAGTTTTAAATTTACAGAAAAATTGCATAGTAAGTATAGAGAATTCACATATATTTCCCCACACTTATAATATACCTTTATTATTATCTTATTATTGTATACATGTTACCACTGATTAACCAATATTGATACATTGTTATTAACTAAAGCCCATAGTTTACATTAGGGTTCACTCTTTGTGTTTATAGTTCTTTGGGTTTTGACAAATGTATGATGTCATGTGCCCACCATTACAGTGTCATGCAGAATAGTTTCACTGGACTAAATATGTTCTATGCTCCACCTACTCACCCCCCTTTCCCCATCTGATGGCACGCTCCACCTATTCACCCCCTTTCCCCATCTGATGGCAATCACTGATTTTCTTATTGTCTCTTTGGCTTTCCCTTTTACACAACATCATGTAGTTGGACGCACACAATATATAACCTTTTCAGACTGGACTCTTTCACTTCGCAACAAGTATTTAAGTTTTATGCATGTTTATCCATGGCTTATAGCTTATTTCTTTTTATTACTGAATAATATTCCATTGTATGGGTGTATCAACATTTGTTTATTCATTGACCTATGGAAGGTCATCTTGGTTGCTTTCCATTTTGGCAATTATGAATAAAGCTTCTATAAATATTTGCGTGCCAGTTTTTGTAAGGACATAAGTTTTCAACTCCTTTGGGTAAATTCCTAGGAGTAAAATTGTTGTCCATTAGTGAATCTATGTTTAGGTTTGTAAGAAACTGCCAAGCCATCTTCCCATGTGGCTATGCCATTATCTGTTGTCATCAGCAATGAATGAGAGCTCTTATTGTTCCATATTCTCACAGAATTTGAGATTGTTGGATCTTAGCCTTTCTAACAGGAATAGGAATATAACAATCTCATTGTAATATTAATTTCCAATCCCCTAATGATATATAATGTTGAGCATCAATCCATATTCTTATTTTCCAATTGTGTATCTTATTTGGTGAGAGATCTGTTCAGCTCTTTTGCTCATTTTTATGTTGGGTTGTTTGTTTTCTTATTCTTGAGTTTTAAGTGTTCTTTGTCTACTTTGGGTACACGTCCTTTGCCAGATATGTGTTTCAAAAATATGTTCTTCCAGATGGTTTCGTTTTTCATCTCTTAACAGTGCCCTTCACACAGTAGAAGTTTTCAACTTTAATAAAGTCCAAATTTTCAGGTTTTTACCCCTCTCATTGATTGTGTTTTTGGGATTGAATATAAGAAGTCATCACCAAACCCATAGTCATCTAGATTTTCTCTTATGTTATTTACCAGAAATTTTATAGTTTTGTATTTCACATTTAAGTCTATGGTCCATTTTGAATTAATTTTTGTGTAAAGACAGTATCTAGATTATTTTTTCTTGCATGTGAATGTACAGTTATTCTAGCATCCTTTTTTGAAAAGACTTTTCTCCATTTGCTCCTTTTTCAAATATCTGTTGACTATATTTGTGTGAATCTATTTCTGGGCTATCTGTTTTATTCCATTGATCTATTTGTCTTTTCTTTCACCATAACTGTACTGTACTATCACTGGAGCATTATAGTAAGTCTTGAAGTCAGATAGGATCAGTTCACCACCTTTGTTCTTCTTCAGTATTGTGTTAGCCAATCTGGGTCTTTTAGTTTTCCATCCAAACTTTAGATATAATTTGACAATATCCACAAAATTACTTGCTGGGATTTTAATTGTGACTGCTTTGAATCTGTATATCAGTTTGGGAAGAATTGACATCTTCGTAATATTGAGTTTTCCTATCCATGAATGTGAATGTGGAATATCTCTCCATTTATTAAGATCTTCTTTAATTTCTTTCATCAGAATTTTATAGTTTTCTTCATATAGATATTATACTTTTTGTTTGATTTATACAAATTATTTCATTTATAGGGGTGTTAATGTAAATGTCATTGTGTTTCTAATAAAAAATTCTAATTGTGCATTGCTAGTATATAAGAAAGCAATTGACATTTGAATATTAACCTTGTATTTTGCAACCTTGATGTAATGCTTATTAGTTCTAGGAAGTTATTTTTTTTTTCAACTTCATTTCTTTAAGATTTTCTGCATAGATAATCATATCATCTGTGAATCATATCATCTGTTTTGTTTCTTCCTTCTCAATCTGTATATAGTTTATTTCCTTTTCTTGTGTTCTTGTGCTAGGACTTCCAGTTACAATGTTGAAAATTTTGCATTCGTGTTTCATTGTTTTTAGATATTGCATTGAGATATGTACCTTGGTTACTGAGCTTTTGCCACCCTCTTAAATTTTTCTCCCAAGGTGAAAGTCTCACTTGCCTCACTCCTTAAATATCTATTTTTCTTCAGCTTTTAAGTGGGATAATAATTTCTTCCTCATAGGGTTGTTGTTAGGATTTAATGAGACAAGGTCGTGTCCATGGGTTCCATATTATAGGATCAATAGATGGTAGATAATGTTGTTATTACCTCTCAATTTAACATCACTTAAGAAAGGAATAATGGCATTTTAGGACTGACGTTAGATAGAGTATTGGTGTAAGATTGATGCTTAATATGTAGCTTGAGGAAATGAGACCAGGTTACCTCTGAGCCTCCCTTTATTGATCCCCTTCTATGATTCTGTGTCTCATAGCAAAACAGCCTTCTATCAGGGTACGGCCAACACATGCTCATCCCAGGGCCTCCCCTAGGGATCCTGTCCCACTGTGCAGGGGAACAGGACCCTCTTAGGAGCTTGGTCACATTTAAGACTATGTGATGCCAGTGCACATTAGCTCAGGCTTCGACAGCGAATATTTATTCAATTTCTTCTATGCTTCAGGCATCGTTGCCTTGAAGTAACAAGTTACTGAGGGGAACAGTTCCCTAGAAACTCAAATAGGTTGAGTAATGGCCATGGTAGCATGAACACCTGGGCCACCCCAGAAATCCACAGAAGGGGCAGCCAGGCTGGGGTGGAGAAGGGGAGGCCTGAGCTACAACATGAGCGAAGTTCAGACACTGAACTTAGAGGGGAGGGGGGAGAAGGAGGGTCAGACTGAGAGCAACACTTGTGTGTAGAGGTGTGACAGGCAGTGGCCTCCAGGAAAACTGAAACTGTACTAGTTATTTTGCCAGAGTATCTGATGGAGGGAATTGGGCAACAAGGGCTTGGAGTACTGAAATAGCTAAAGAAAAGGTGGAAGTTCTCTGTCACACAAAGCTAAGGGGACAAAGGGAAGAAGTTTGGGGTTGTCAGAAATTAGAACTTTTAGGAAGACCATATAGAGCCAGGACCCAGACCCCAAGAAGAGGGTGTAGCTTCATATCCCAAGAGCTTGTAGGAGGGACCTGCAGAGCTGGGAAACAGACTCCAAAGAGAAGGTGCAGCCTGGCATCTCAGGCGCTTGGAGGAGGGCCTGCAGTTAGACCTCTGGGAAAGGTCATGGTCTGCTGCTGCTCTTTCTTCTGAGAACCCACTATGAGCTGGTTTGGGGAGGGGAAAAGAAGCTAGAACCAGGATCTAACTGCTTCTAGAACTACCTGCTGGTGTTGGGTTGAAGGGCCTTGTCTGGGGTGATGCTGACAGCAGCAGTAGCCTAGGAGTGAGGAGCAAGTCCCCTTCCCTTCACACCTCCTACTTTGTGACCCTGCTGGAAGAACCTAGCAGGAAGCCAGCTGGCCCAGTCCGAGAAAGCAGTAAGGGGGGATTTGGAGGCGAGAGACACCAGGACCTTGTAAAGTTATGTAGAGTGGCTTTGGCGTACATGGATGAGGGAAATGGCTGGAGCTGAAGCTATGTAGGCCCAGGTGAGAAGAGGCTTGGTAACATAAAGCATGACCTAAAGGCACCCCTCTTTTGGGAGGACATAGCCCTATCTCCCTTCTTTCTAGAGACAGTGGCATGTAACATCTCAGTGCAGGAAGAGTTGAGTTTATTATACTTATCCAAAAATTGGAAGTGATGCTTTGCAATTCATTGAAAATATTTAGCAAATGATTGAATAGAAATATCTTTCTTCCTTTTGTTTTCTCTTGGTAAAGCACTTTATTTTTTAATGAATAACTAAAGGAAATATTTAGCAGGCTCTAATAATGTAACTCTAATTAAATGCTTTTTAACATAAAAAAGATTCTGAATAATGTGTTTAGTAAGTAATGGTTTTCCTGAGTAATCTTTACATCAAGTAAATGACTTAAGATCGTTTATTAAAAGCGAGTGAGATAATTTTTTCCTTATTTTCTTCCTTTGTGTTTTCCAGGGGTAGGCAAAAGAACAGCAACAAAAAAAAGGTCTAGAATTTTACACAGGTTGACAGCTATCTCTGTCCCATGCATTCATCCATGCATTTTTATGAAACATTTGCCCTATGTGTGACTCTGGAAGGGTGACAAGATATAGCAAACTTGCATCTGACTCCTGCCTTCAGGGGATTTATATTTGAAATGAAGAGAGGAGGTAGACAAAGAACATTTGTGTGTGACTATGGAGGCATATTTGCTTATCCCAGATAGAATCTAAGGAAATATGAGACAAAAGGGGCCCTTTCTAAGATATGTCTTCTTCATTTGATGAACCATGGTTGAAGTTGTTACTTATTTTTCTGTTCTTTTGCTGATGGAAGCAAGAAATCCTCAAATATTGAAAAGTAATAAAAGAAAATACAGTAATGTGCATAAATCAATAATGCATTTTAGAACAATTACTAAGGTAACTCCCAAGTGCATTTTCTCATAGATGGATTTTTATATTCGCTGGAAAATAACAATCACTGTAGTATGTATCACTAATTAAAAATTGTTGAATAATTTCTAACAGATATTAAGTAATTATTGGCAATTCCATGTCAGTACCAGTAAATAATTATCACACCTTGTATCACATAATTAAAATTACAGTGCACCCCCAACAAATATGAAACAGTCATAAATAATTCCAATTGTGCACAACTAGCAGCCATGCGTTTGACTCTGTTGTGTTTGTAATTTAACATGACATTTTTCATTTGACTACTGATTTATGAAACTTTAAAAAATCAATTTGCCTTTCTTAATGGGTTAATGCCCTTTGGGGATATACCAGATGTTCTACTGCCCAAGGTTGGCAGCTGGGCAGGAAAAAAAAAAATTAGCCAAGCATATTGATACAAGGCCTAGACAAGAATGGTGTGGTAATAATGGGAGGCAGGGCCAAATAAATTAACTGAAGATACATTGCAAAGTAGTACTTATGAGCCTCATCTTAAAGGTGCATGTGTAGGCTGGAGGTTGCCGTGGCACCTACCCATCCCTTTCCCTAGTAGCTGTTGTTACCATGGATACATCAGAATACTTGCCCAGATGTGCAGTTTCCTTCCCTCCTGCTTGGGCACAGAACTAGGTACAGGGTATGCGTTTACTATCTGAGAGACTCTTCCAGATGCTCCGTTGCATCATTCCCTCCCACAGCCTTGCTCCCATCAGGGGAGGGGCATGGTAGTAGGGAAGGAAGAAATAAGGAGTCCAAAGACTGCTTGGTTTAGAGCAGATTGCAATCCATCAATTGAGTCATGCAACAAATCTTTAATGAGCACATACTATGTGCTCCGCATTAGGGTAGATGCTGGTTTTAAGGTTTCCTAACTTTTAAAAAGAGGCAAAAACAACTTTCTTTGTTCTTTTGTTTTGAACCATTTAAAGCTTACTGATCTCTATTCATAAAGCAGTATGTGGTCATTGTCTTTCTACTAAGGTATGGCTATCAGATCTGGTGTGGAGTGATCTCTGACTTTCAGATTCTGAGACGTCATTATAGGTCATTTAGGGCATCTGAACCTCCTTCCCTGTGGATTGGAATTCACCCTCTGCACTTGCACCTGTGTTAGGTTATTTAGGGGCTGTCCTGAAACACATGACAACACTTAGTGATGTGAACTTCTGCCTGCTTGGTCAACGACTGTCTTCTCTCCCAGCCTGTGGTGTTCCAAGAATAGAGGCCATGTGTATATCAATCAGGAATGCATTCTCACCAACTGGCCAGTGTAAAACATTTGTTCAATTAATAATTGATTCAAGTTCCAAAACAGGAAAAAGAACAGAGAGTAAAAATTGCCTACTCTTTGCACCCTTTACAATTAAGAATATGGCTACCATCTTGACAAACATCCCACATAGTCTCGTTGGAAAGCATGGTTGACCTTCCCTGTGCTAGTACACTCAGGGATGCTGGGTGTTCAGCTCTGCACAGTGTGTTCACACAGCTCCAGGAAGCACCTCTGGGAGGGTCTTACCTGGGCTGATGTGTACCTTTGCCCCTTGCATCAGAAGGAAACCCGTAGAAGGACAGGGTTTTATTTATTTTCTCTACATCCTCAGGTGTTGTGTGGGACATTGGTTAGCTATCATTAAAAGATCTGGGTTGGAGATGGGGGGTGGTAATTTAAGCCCACTGGAAACAGAAGTATAACGAGGAGGTCTTCAGGTTTGGAGTTCAGCCTGATTCATGGTGGCTCAGTGGAGATTTAGTTTCTTTCTGTGGGCCAGAAATGGGAGCCATGTTCTAGATTGAATTCAATGATGGCTGATCAAAACAGTAGTTCCAAATACATTGTCACCTTCAGGATTCCTCCTTGTCTGAGGTATGAACAGGTAAGTAGCTGAGAAGAGGAAAAAGAAATAGATAATCAGTATATTTATGAGTTTGCCTCGCAATGTATGCTCTGATACTCTTAATAAAATATTTGATCCTCACAGAAAGTCAGTTCTGAAAATTTTGTTGAATCATTAGATGGTGAAGCTGCAGGGACATGTGGAATAACAGAGATGTTACAAAATTATAGCCAGAGTGAATTATATTAAAAATCTTGGCTGGCCACATGGATATATGGAGACAATACTATGGAATGAAAATTTACTACTTATGTAAAAACATAGGTTCATGTAGGTCCTAGATTTTCAAACAGATCTGGGACACTGTAGGGGCTCAGGTATAATCTAGTGTCATGTTCAGAAAGAGGATATTTGGATTAATTTCTGCATTTGTTAAATTCCCAAAGACTGTGGTATAGAGTATTTTGGCAAATGATGGAAGGATACTTGGAATTGCTGTGTCCCGTTGGGTGCTTCCTCTGTTTTCTCAGATAACTCTACTATAGAATCTTCTAAAGGATCACTTGTCAATTTGTTTTCTCTTTAACCCAGGTTGCTTTAGTGATTGCTTTGTATATAATACTAAATTTCTGTAATTTAAATGTCATATCATATTCATCCTCTCTTAACCTTTATGCAGGCTCTGTCCTCCAAGCTCTCATTCATCCCTGAAGGATTGGAATCATTATAGTATGAAGGACCTGGGTCTGTTCCTCACTAGAGTTTTTAATGCCCTGTGGCAGCAGGCCAGCACAAAGGAATGAATTTGGACTTCAGAGTCCAGTGATTTAGTTTGCATCCCAGCCTACCTCTTACCACTTAAGAGACCTCGGCCATCTTTTTAACTTTTATAACACTCATTGCCTTTATTTGAAAGTGGGGAAACAATAGCCACCTCCAAGGCTACTAGAAGATTTAAGGAGGCAATGCATATAAAACACTGGAGTGGATCTCAGCATGTACTACTGATTCTCAATAAAAATCAGTTCTCTCTATACCTGGCATCAGACCAGACAGAATGGGCAATTCTGAAGGAGCATTACTGTGGGGCAGAGAAGGTAGGGTTTTTTAACTGAAAGTTGTATTCACAATGGGCACATTAAGCATGTCGGGTGGAGTCGCCATGAACTTTGGTTTAACATAATATTCTCCTTATGTCAGTATCCCTGAATGTAAAAGTTTGGAATTAATTTGCATTATGGCATTACATACAAATTTAACCTTTTAGGACTCTTTCCTGCTTTGGAAATGTCTCTTAATAATAAAGTTAGGGATATAAAAGCAAACAAACAGATTCACCAACACAAAGGGTTCCTGACTTTTGGAATCTCAGAACATTGTCATTCGAATCTGCACTGCCTTACCTGGTGGGCTGACCTAAAGAAGTAGAATTCCCTGTTTTACTGAAGACAATTAAAACCAGCAGGCTAGGAGGTTGTGGCCCCATCCAGCCAATCTTTCTGGGTTGCAAGGCAGTAAGTTTCAACTTCTACTCACCCAGTTCCCTAGATTCTCAGTGGGGATTCTGAAACCTAGAACTAAAGTGCCCCCAAAGGAGGCAACACATCTTTTCTTCTCCCTGCAAAAGATTCATATGGGAAGAAGAAATTGGATGGGTACATTTTGCTTTTTTAAATAGCATTGGCTTTTGCTGCTTTTAATCCTCAGTTCCCCTGAGCATGGCATGCTTTTTGCAGCACACATTGGTTGCATAACTAACAGATATTTTGAATACAACAGCTTGACTCCCCTGCCACTTGCCTGATAGCAATTGGCTAGGTGTTCCATGCTCTTCCGTCTCGCCTCTAGACGGCTGCAAGGAGATTTCAAGTGCAATTTGGCCTTGCACATCAAACAGCAATTTTCCTGCAGAAATCACAACCTCCAAAAACCCTCCCCTAATCAAATCTATCAAGCCCAATTTAGGGGCGAGCTTGTGTCGGTTTATCAAGGAAATGGAGTTGAAATTGCCCCTTTTAATGGAATCCCAGCTGCCCACCATAATCTTTCACATGGATGTTTAAATTAATGGCAGGACATGGCCCATGCTCTCTAACCTTGGATTTGATTCCAGTTATAGGAAATTGCTATAATTTCTGTTCTGGAATTCTCAGGGATATTGGGGGCATTTTAGGCTGGGGTTAGAATTAACGTGTCAAAGGAATTAAAGAATTCAGAAGTGGCTGGGGGGAAGATTGGCACTTTTACACAAAAACCAATGAGTCACCCCTGCATAAAATCAAACCCACATGGGCTCCTTTTATACCAAGTCAAGGAGAAAAGAAACAAGGATGGAGCTTGCTCTAGAGTTGAGATTTTAAATCAGAGTGTAACAGATATGGATAGAATGCATTTGCCCTCCTGAGGAAAGCAAAGCCCGCTTGAGTCAATTGCATTTTTGGAGCTGTAACATTGGGTGGGCAAAGAGCCAAGTTGAGACTGTAGGATCTGACTGAGCTGGCACAGGCCAGGAGCTGACCATGGTCCACCCCTGCTCTTCCTGTTCTCTCCCACAGTGACCTCAGGGCCTTTGCTTTTCCATTAAGGTGGAACCTTAGTTTCCCTGGGCCTTCCTCTTAGAAATTGTGTTCTACTCAGCACATGGGGCTGCTCTGGCCATCTTACCATTAGGCAATCCTTTTATTTTATTTTATTTTTAAACAATTTATTGAAGTATATTATTCATACATGAACATACATAAACTATAACTGTTCAGTAAACATTGCAAACTTACAAAACAAACATGCATAACATCATACAGGGCTCCCACACATCACCCTCCACACACAAATACTTTGCATTGCTGTGAAACACTTGTTAACAAATTATGAAGGAGCATCATCAAAGTATTACCACTAACTATAGTCCGTTTTGTTCTCCCCTATACTTTTTTTTAAAGGATTTATTTATTTATTTACTTTTATCCATTTTTACCACCCACCCACCCCTGTTTTTGCTGTTTCTGTGTCCATTCGCTGGGCAACTCTCTGTGTTCGTTTCTTGCCTTCTCATCCTTCTCCTCCTGTCTTCACTGGGATTCAATCCTTAGAACCTCCTATGTGGGAGAGAGGCGTACTACTGCCTGCACCACCTTAGTTTCTGGTTTTTTGGCGCATCTCACCTTGGCTCTCCCTTGGGTCACTCTCCTGTTATGTCATCATCTTGCTGCGTCGCTCGCGGGGCTGGCGGCACACCCACGCACGGGGCTTGGGGGGGCTCACTCGTTTTATTTTTTAAAGTGTGCATTCCAAAGGACATTTTCTTTACCTTTCAAGTTGGATCTGGGCACTTATTTCCTGAGGCAGGTTCAAGCCCTATTCCTGTACTGCACAATGACTCAGGCTATACCTCTTCTCCCACTCAAGGAATTTTCTTCTCATCTTCACCCTCTCTCAAGAAATGATTCTGAGCATTTCAATAAATAGGTGATAGAGATCCTGTCTTCAGGAAATGCACCTGAACTTTTTCATCTTTCAATTGAAAATAAAAGTCTCCTAAAGTAGAGCATTATAGAAATTTAATAAATATGTGTGTGTGGGGGAAGCCCATTCATTCTCTCCAAGAGTGTCTAACACTGCTCTGAAAAATCTCCTGTTTAGAATTAATTCAGCTTTTCTCTTGCATCCTTTTTTGTCCCTTTACCTCCTTCCCACCCCTGCCTCTATCCATTTTACTTAGGGATATTTGCATGAAAACAGCATTTTGGCTCCTTGGGATTTTATCTGCCTCTGATGTTTCAACTCAGAATTCAGAATCCTCTGACGTCCCCTCCATCTCTGCACCCACCATGCCCGAGCGATGACTTCAGATAGGAGAGTCCACGTTGCTGGTGTGAAATAACACCACTCGCTCCCACGGGAGGCTCTGCAGGGAAACTGAGACTGGGGGAAAGGGAGAGAGGGACGAGCTGCCGAGCTGCCTTTCCTGTGGTAGCAGCTTCTCTGCTCTTGCTTTGCCAATCAATTATCGGTGTGTGTTGGGAGTGTAGAAAGCAGTGGTTCCCTTCCTGGGTCAGCAAGATTGCTGTGCTACCCTTTCTTCCTGCACTTCCTATGGCTCCTAAGCAGCCTAAGAAGCTGCAGAATGAAAGGAGAAACAAAACACAGTGTTATTTCTCCCTCCTTTCAAAACCTGCTCATGGGATGATTGACTGAAGATTACCCCTTACGTTGTGTGGTATCATTTGCTGCTGTTGAGAATCGTGAAAGGATGCCTGATGCTTGGGGGAGAGACTGATTTGTGGAGTACCCAGGTGAGCACATCCAGGTAGATGCCCACCAAGCTCTGTGTGTTCAGGAATCGCATGAATCATTGAAATCTGCAAATGATTCTAAGACTTTCTTTACTTGGCACCCTGAGTTTCCTAACATTGCACAGAGCTGAAAAATCAGCAAATGAGACAAATTTAAATGACTTTTTTCGCTATGGCAGAATGGTAAGTTTAATTTTGCGAGAGGCATTTCCCCTTTTACTGACAAACTGTGAGAGGACATTCTGCACTCAGTGTTTACCGTCATCAAAAAGGTCCTGCACATTTTGCCACCTGTTTTCTCTCCATAACACTCTTTGCCGATTCCTTCTTTGAAGCTGATTGCTGATTTATTAATTACCAAATAAGTTGGCTGACTCTCAGTCTCGACCTACTCTCTTCAGCAGCATTTCACTCCTGAACATCTACTGCTCCTCTGTCTTTGAAGTCTGCCTCCCTTGCCTCTCCCACATTGCCCTTTTGGCCCTTCCCCTCCCTCTCTGACCTAGTTCTCTGCCCTTTGCTGGGCTCCTGTTCTCTCCCACCCTTCCCATGGGGAGCTATTCTCCAGGATTTTCTCCTAGGCCCTTTTCCTTTGCTTTTCATTTTATCTATTTCCTTCCTTGGTTTTCTCTTCACCTCCCACTGTTCAATTATCACCTCTGTGGGAATGAGGCCTACATCTGTCTCCAGCCTTGACTCCTATCCCAAAATATGCTACCTTTATAATTACCTGTAGAACATCACCATCTCTCTCTCTCCCTTGCCCTTATACAAAATCTGTCTCTCAGGCCTGTGAATTTGTTGATTTTAACTTCATAATTTCCCACCCCTCATCTCCTTTTCATCTGTACCACCTCTCTCCTAGTTTAGCATTTCATTACTTCTCACTCGATCTGTCAGAACAACCAACTAATTAATCTTTCTTTCTTCTGTCTCTTGCCCTCAATATCTCTGTTATATTAATTTTCTCAAGGCAGAGCTCTGACCCTGACACTCCCTAATTAAAAAAACAAACAAACAAAAAAACACACTTAATAATACCTCCTCTGCCAGGGAAGTTAAATCTAAATCCTTTATTTAGGTAGGGTTGTGGTTAGGTCAAACATTTAAGCCCAACAGTCAGTATTTCTTCTGCTCTGGTCTACTTTAAATCCTTGCTTTCTTTCTCTCTGCATGCTCCATGTCTTCATGCCACATTGGAAAACTAGTTGTTTCCTGAACATGCCACTGTCTTTGATGTCTCTGAATTTGATCACACTGTTCTCTCCATCAGGATCCTCCTTCCTTTCCACATCCAACCTAATCTGCCTCCAACCCCTTGTTGAACTACACTATTTCACTTTTCAAAACACACTGGAGGGTAGCGGATATGGCTTAGGCAGTTGGGTGCCCAGCTCCCACATGGGAGGTCCTGGTTTCAGTTCCCGGCACCTTCTAAGGAAGATGAGCAAGACAACGAGCTGGCGTGAAGGGCCGGAACATCAAGCTGACACAATGATATGACGCAACGAGATATTGCAATGAGGTGATGTAATGAGATGATGCAACGAAGAGGCACACTGAGGAGACACACCGAGAGACACAACAAGCAGGGAGCAGATGTGGCTCGAGCATTTGAGTATCTCCCTCCCACATGGGAGGTCCCAGGTTCAGTTCCCAGTGCCTCCTAAAGGAAGATGAGCAGACACAGAGAGCAGACAGTGAGTGCAAACAACCAGGGGAGTAGGGCATAAATAAATAAATAAATCTTTAAAAAAAAAAAACACATTGGAAGTGCTATGTCCTTTCAGTGTCCTCTCTCATCCAACCTGTTAGTCATTCATTTTTCTCTTCTCATAGCACCTTGTGTGTCTCTATGTAATAACATTAGCTCCTGTAAGGCAGGGGGCACCTTTACTGCCTTTACTCATCTTTCTGGGTCCAACATGTAACATAGAATCAACATGGAATCAATGACCAGACCTCATGTGTCAGCCAGTCTGAAATATCTGTTATTTCATTAACCTATGCTATGATTTCCTCTTTCTTCACTTTTTCTCTGTTTTTTCCTTCTAGCTCGAATACATCCTCTATAATCTACTTGTCAACATTGTGCCCAACCATTGTACCCATCCTTCACAGAGGTCAGGGTAAACATCTCCCATGAGAAAATTTTTTCATCTTTTTTTACTAGAAAACGTTTTTCTTTTTCTTTTTAATTGAACTCCTACATGGAAGAACTTGATTTGCAGTTATTAGATTTGTATTAGAATTTGTACCCAGATAAATGATACTCCATTCCTTAATTTTATAAATGGTTTTACCCCATATTCAATTCTAATCCTATAACTCAACTTGTACAGTTCATACTACTAGTGAAAGATCCTATGATAGCATGAGAACCATAGTAAATGATCAATAAATGCTAATTCATACTCTTCCTTCTTTAAGTCACTTCACATTTTATGAACTTTAGCTCAGACATTTATGTCCTTCCCTTACTGTCGATAACAGAACAAAGCTTTCGAGTGGGAGAACAATATCTTGCTCATATTTCTCTTTCCAGCAGAATCCCTTGCATTATTTCATTGCTCAGAATATTTGTTGAATTTAATGGAGTAAACTGATTTAGAAAGCTGCATGCTCTATAAAGAGTATAGGTTTATGATTTCCACAAAATTAAACACGGTGTCTTTGGTCATGCTTATGAAATGCTGGACGTCACACTTTTGGTGAAGAATGTAACCTACATGATGACAAATTTTCTATGGAAAAATCAGATTCGACATCCATCATTTTAATTTGGTGTTTTTAACAGAAATGTTATTCATTCTCCCTATGAAGACTGTCTATTATACCATTACAAGCCTCAAAAAAATGAAATGCATTGACTTGACAATATTCCTTAAAAGTGGTCAATAAGGAAAATTAGATTACCTGGTAAATTCAATGCAGTGATTGAGTTTTTCTATAAATCTAAGTGCCAACTCTTTGAAGCACTTCGTTCTCTATTATCATTCAAACTATAAAAATTGTTTATATGCATTCAAGAAATGTGCCTCATAATAGAAATATCTAATAATCATCAAAATTCAAATTCAGTTTTCTTTTCTGAGAAAAGAAAAGCAGAGCTGATAATAACTGCCTTGCTTCTGTCGCACAACTCATGAGAACCACCTGCAAGCTTGTTGGTTCTAGGGTTTGCCCTTGCTCCCACATCCTTGCACTCTGGTGTAGTCCTGGAATAGAAAACAATGCTCAATAAATATTGATTGATGCATGAAGAGCATGAGGAGGCTTTTTGAGGATTTTCAAGTGTAACATGGGATTTATATTACCTGGGTCTGCCCTCTCATTTTAGATGGGGTATTTGAGACCCAGAGAGGATAAGGAATTTGTATAATGTCTCATAGGTGCCCTGTTTCCTGGTCAAATGCTCTTCACACGCACTCCACCATAATCATCTGCTTCCCAGATGTGAGGCACTCTCTGATAGTAAAAAGAATCAATTCAATTCAACTAATATTTATTAAGCTCTTACTATGTTTCAGGCATGGTGCGAAGCCCTGCAGGGATTACGAGATGAATTACACAGTCTCTGCTTTCAAGCTCACAAACTTATAAGGACGAGAAAAGCACATAAACTACTACTAAATATTTATTAGGAAATAAATACTGTAATAAGGATGTAGCTGATGTGCTGTGCATTCACAGTGAGTGGAGTTAAGAAATCAGATAATAAGATGGGTAAGGTTGAAGGTGATGGAATGGCATTCATGGGAAAAGTAGTATTTAGGCTGATCTTTGAAAGAAGCACAGGGGATCCATAAGCTAAGAAGAAAAGGGAGATGCCTGGACAAATAAAAGTCCAGGAAAGTGAAGGTGGATGGCGTTGCTACCTTTGGGGCTGTGAGTTGGAGGAACCCTAGTTGGAATTATGGAATAAAGACTGCATGTGTAAGTTTGGCCAGATCATTGAGGACCATGAAGTCCAAGGAGAGCTTTACATATTAAAGGTGAGCATTCCTTGAAGGACTTAAAGGTGAGCATGGTCCTCTTTGGAAAATCATTTTGGCTGCAGTATGCTTAGAGGGAGAAATTGAAGGCAAGGAGATCAGTTACAGGGCTGCTTCAAAAGTTCAGAAAGAGTTATTTCCAAATAGGAAAGTGGTAGTAGGAAGATACAGAAGACAATCAATAGGAGAAACATCAAAGAGAAGAATTGGCTGCTTAGGTTCTAGATTCCAACTATCTGTCCCTCTGTGCCCTTATTCAAGTTATTTTAATTATCTATGCCCAGTTTTCTAATAGGTAAAATGATGTTATAGTGCCTACTCATAGGGTTGTGATTGTAAAGTGCTCCAAAGGGTTCCTGAAAAAGTCTCAATCAATATTAGCGACTGTTGCTATATATAAATGCCAACGTAGAATGTGAGCCTTCGTGAGAGTTGGCAGGTTGTTTTGCCACTGCATTCCAGGTACCTAGAAAAGTGCCAACACATATTAGGCATTTAGTAAATATTTGTCTTTGCTTTGGTTATTATTGCCAATGTTTTATTCTTTGTGCCTTCTCCCTTTTTGGTCCCTTCTGATATGATTGTATATGAAGTTATTTACATAAGGATTACCACTGGAGTCTTCTGATATTATGCATTCATACAAGGAAGATTATTAATGATATCACAATCCTTTCTACAGCTGAATATCACTTTCAATGCATTCAGCAGAGAGCTCAGGAAACAGGAGCTTTAAGCTGATGATGAACACTTCAGAAACAACCTTCCTTGAATTTGATTTAGAAGATCAGTGAGTTAAGGTTAAGCTGAACTGATTTAAACGTCTAAGCTTCTATTTTGGCTGCTCAGTTGACTCACCCCAGAGCTGCACATCCCCTCTCCTCTCTATGACTCAGATAACACATCTTTGAAATGGGATTCATGGGCCTACCTTGTAAGAAACTCTATACTTATGAGTGGATACATGTTGAAGACAGCAGGTAGAGAAAGCTCCCAGTGCACACACAGATTCCTAAGGGTAGTCAGCAAGCTGCAGTCCAGTTATGTTTTCATGGATTGGGTTCTCTCTGCCTTTCTGTTGTTAAGTGTTTGATCAGAATTAATTGTCCTTCATTAAAACATTATTGGTATATTCTCTACCCACTTTCCGGAAGCATTTATAAAGCACCTGTTGTGCCACACACTGTGCTAAATGTGCTGTTAATAAATGTAAGCAAGGCCCCTATGTGTATAAAGAAGTCATCTCTGTAAACAAATGAGCCCAATACAGTTAAAAAGAAAAGTACTCTGATAGAGATATGCATGAGGTTGAAAACAAAGAAGAGTATGGTCTGGTCAGGAGAGTTGGCATTGGACAGGGGAGATGTCACAGATGAGAAGTCATGAGCCAGGAGTACACGTGTGACTTTGATTTCACACGAGGGATGGACTTGATTCCCAGCTGAAGCATGTGCAGAGCATGGACAAAGCCACTGGACCATGAGGCCGCCAGGTAGGAGGAAGACATTCTGATTCAGGTTGGAAAAAGAGGAAGGGATCAGGTAGAAGTAAGCATGAAATTGTACATATACAAAAACACTATGAGAATGGATGAGGCAGAAGAAAAGTCCTGGGCAGTGAGATCAGGCAGAACTGTGCTTGCATCTTGGCTTCTTGATCCAATTGAGTCTCAATTCACTCATCACTAAAATGAGATTCATCATATCTTAGTAGTGCAAACAGTAAAGCAATGGGCACCAACAGGGCACGTGTCAAATTGTATCTGAACACAGGTTTCATAAAATCCTAGATATATCCCCTGCCATGCTTTTTGTCAGCTGCCTTCCCAGTTTGGTTGCTGTGAAATCTCCTTTTAGAAGAACTCTTCCTGATTTTGATCTGAGGCAGCTGTCTTCTGGTGACAACCAGCAATTCCTGTTAACAGCACCAAAATAAATCCTCAGCTTCCCCCTCAGCTCTCGTCAAAGACGTGGGCCAGGGTGCCAAGTGAGGCAAAAGCTGTTGTGTGTTCCACAGGTAGGCAAGTTATCGCGCTCCAGAGGCTGTCCTTCAGAATCACCTACGAGATTTGTTTCCAAACTCCTGCCTTGACGTCGATGTATGTTTTGATAGAAGTTTAATGTATATGTGAATACACAACTTTTTTGATTTATTGTCTTTGTGAGCTCATCACTCTCTCCTTTAAATTAAAACTCCCTCTAGATGGGGATATGTGACACAGATTTATTGATCTGCAATAAAATCTCACTCATAATCTCTACAGCTGCCCATTCATCTTCTCTCGAAAGAGGGTTCATTATTCTGAGTGTCCCAAGAATGAAAGCAAGAAGCTAACTTTCTCCCTTTGTTCCCTTCCTGTCCCTCCTCTGCTTTCTGCTCTTCTCCTCTCTCTCTTTCTCTGCCCCTTTCTTTTGTTTCAGGAGGCTGGCTGAATTCCCCAAAAAGAATTACTCCCTTTCCCCATTTGTGTTGTATTCCCCATTTCTCGTCATTCCCCTGCCACACAGCCCAAAGATGGCCTATCTTTCGTGGACTTCTTGAAATACTTTTAACAATGCGTCTGATTCCTGGCTGTATATCAATAGCCCAGCTCTCCACTCTGCTCCTTCCAGATGGGTTTATACTCCTGCATTGAAGAACCCACTGTGGACATTGGTAGATGAATGAGATCATTATAAAAAAGAGACTTGAGCCTCCAGACTGATAGAAATCAGGAAGAGCAGCAGGTGGGCCAGTACTAAATAAATGTGGCTAAAGAATGCTTACCATCCTGTGTTTTGTTGGGTCCAGAGAGCTTTCTGATTTATTGCTTAAGAGATGTTCTGAAGCACACATATAATCGAGGCTGCTTCCACTGGCCGGCAGATGGCCTGGTCAGTGTGCCAGGAAGCAAAAGAAGTAGCTGTTATCTCAACAGAAGGAAGGGCAAAAGAACTTTTGGACTGATCAGATGGATTGCCTCATCAGTTCAGTGGAGTAGCTCTTCGTAATGTTAAAAGTATCTTGGATTTCCCTGCTGGAAAAAAAAAAAGCATGAGTATCTCCAGCCTAGTGATTTTCAGCTGGAATGTCATGATAGATCTGTGTGTTACAGCAAGCTTTAGGGTGGGATACAACATCCCAGCATGTTAGAAAGAATTTTCTCTTTGTTATACTAACGTACTGAAGTTTGCAAATGAACAACTATAAAAAATCATTTAGGACAGATTCAAGGTTATACTTACATTAGTGTCATTTTCACTTAAGATATAGTTCAAACTAACCTGCCAGAGAGCACACAATGAGCACAGGGGTCTGGTGGGCACAAGGCTAGTATCCATGACTCAGAGTTGAGAATTACTGTCCTGGTCTGCCTCTCCATTCGAAGCAGGAAGACTGTCTTCAGAATAACCCCAAGGACTCGTCTCTTGTGTCCTCATAGCATGACAAAGGATGCAGTTTCTCACCCTCATTTTCAAATAGCTAAATCATAACCCATAGCCAAAGCAGTTATTGCCCAAGTCAGGACTTGAACTGCAGTGCAAAGATTAACATTCCACTGTATACTTCCCACTGTCCACTACCTCTTCTAGGAGATAGGCATAAGCTTGGGCAGAGGAGAAGAACAGGGTGGAGGAAGGGCAGAGCAAGTGTGAAATGAATCCGCATTTATCACCATAATCAGGAAGCTCCCCCAAGCAGGTTTCATCTCCCCATGCACACAGAGATGCAAAGCAGGTTTATGGTTTACAGTGAGCAGGCTGACACAGCTGATTGATGTCAAATATGTCATGATGTATATTGTAAAGCAGGGAGATTTAATGGTGTAACTCTATGGCAGTCTTAGAAGTGAGTTGCTGCAGAATAAGGAGTGATGGATGGGCTCATTTACATGTAAAATTGCCAATGGCATTGACAGCATTGGTGTGGGAGGGGAAGATAAGAGGCACATAGCAAGATTCACTCGTGTCCTGGTACGAGACTATTAAAATACAGCTGTGGCAGCATCTGGAATTTGCAATGGCCTTTAAAGATATAATTATTTTTTACCTTTTAGCCTGAGTTAGGCTACCATCCTTTATAATGTTTTATAAAAAGATAAATTTATAAAATTCACCATCCCAACCCTGGTTCAAATGTTTACAGGAGATGAAGATACTGGTATGAAATTCAGTTATATGAGGTTCTTAGCAAACCAGAACACTCCATGGCATCTACCTATTCCCAGCCCCAAAACCTCTTAGTGCACTTAGCGTAAGAATGTGAGTCTGGAACACTGGCTTTAGCACTCATTTTTACCTTTCCCAGACTCTTGCCTTCTCATGGTTGTCTCTGCTTTTTGCCTGGAAGAAAATTATTCTTTTTCTCTAACCTGTCATTATCACTTTTGTGCTAATTTCTACTACATATGCAAGTAAGGGGAATTCATTTAGCCTTTTCCTCAAATAATGATGTTTGGATCAGCTCTAGCTAAACATGCATGCAGGAGGATAGACTCCTGATTGGTCAAAGAGCACTTCGTATTTGCACCCCAACATTAAAAATAAATGGCAGGCTAGCATTAGAGTCTACCTGCCTGTCTTTCATCTCTCTCTCTTTTTCTCTACCCCTTCTCCCTTACTATTCTGCTGCATACAATCTGCTCTGCTCCAAACATTGTTCAGTTACTGGGAACACAGCAGCAAAAAATATGCTAGGTTAGAGCATGGGGCACAGAGAAGGAAAGAAGCCAATGGGAGTAACTCACAAAGGTATCTATGATATAAACGTGTTTATGGAAATGCCCAGGAGGGCAAAGGGAGGTTGGGGATTATGGTCCAAGAGGGAGGGCTTTTCAGAGGAATTAACATCCAAACCAAGACTAGGAGTAGACCACACCGAGGAAAAGGAGGTAAAAAGGGGAAGAGAGATGTTACAAGGGAAAAAAAATCACACCCATGTACATGGGTCCAAAGCATGGAAATGTTTGGTGAATTTGATGGCCTACAATTAGTCTGATACAAAAGAGGCAAACATGAAGAGGGATAGTCAAAGAGATGAGGCTAAAGAAATAATCAGTATCATGAAGAGCCCTGTTATGAAAAGTAGAGGTTATTATATAATTATGATCCCTTGGCACTTACAATAAACTGTTTGAGATTTGCCCTATCTCTATATTAACATTTTATAGGCTTGGTCTCACTTCTGGCTAGGAAGATTATAGTGACAACAAGAAAAATTATCACAGCCATTGTACTGGGTGGTGCTCATTGTTTGCAATTAAGCACATAGTATTAAAAACTGAGGATTTATCACATATGGTCATCAATTCAGTTTGATATATTTTATGTACTTCTTCACTAACCCAAAGATTGCTATCATGACAGCACATTATTTTTATACATTAGTTATTAGCATCTATTCTTTATGATCCAATTATTCTTTCATTCCTTTAAAACTTATTTATTGTTGAATGTACTAAGTTCAAGGCACTATTCTAGGTGCTGGGGACACAAAGATGAATAATAAATTATTTTTTGTAAGCGAGTGAGGAAGACATAAGAAATGATTACCAACACATCACAAAATGCTCTACAATAAAGGTTGGGGTTTGGGGTTTGGGGTGTAGAGAAATTTATGGCCTTTCTCTGGAGGAGTGCTCAACAGATGAAGAAATATTTGAGCTTTATCTTGAAGAATGTTTAAGAGTTTCCCCTATATAGATGAGGAAGCTCTGAAGTTCCGGTGTAGCTAGCTCAACCACAACAGCTTTTCATTGAGTTTCACCAACAAATAAAATTAAAGTTATAATTATTAGAGTCACTGTACTCTATACATTTATCCTTTATTTCTTCTAGTAACCTGGTTTCAGCATTACTTCTGAGATTCTATTGGCAGTTTAAAGTAGTGGTTAGGAACAGAACCTCTGGAATTACAGAGTTCTGGGTTCTAATTTCATCTTTGTCCCTCATCGTGAGACCTTGAGTGAGTCACTTAACTCTCTAACCTTCCATCTTCTTTGTATAGTGCCTACTTCACAGGATCCACAGAGTATTAAAGGCGGTAAAGGGCTTAGCTCAATGAAAAGCACACGGCAAGAGTTAAATAAATGTTAGCTATGTATGATTAATATGATTATCATTATCTGTCATTTAACACCTAATGAAGCATTGAATGAACCACAACCTGGTGACCTTACAGAGCTAATGTACCTCCTAGAGATCTTAATAGAGCATTTTTCTCATCTCTCTTCAGAAAGGATTTGGTTCTATTGTAATAAATCACCAATGCAAAAGTGGATACCAATGGCCCTATTCTCTGTTTGCCACTCGGGTTTTACTCCAATTATTTTGCTGTTTTCTCTGGTGTTCCCCTTTTTGCTACTCAGCTGAAAACTTCATGAATGTGCAGTTTACTTCTCCTTCCAGATCATTAGCAAAGCTGCTCTGAAAGGCTGCACCTGGCTCTCACTCCTCCAGCATCCTGTTTAGGTACCTCCCCAAGCTGGTTCTCTGCTCAGCCAGATTGTGCATCCACACAAATATGTTCTTAACATACACATGATTTGTCATTATGAAAACAAATATTCTGGAACCCCTTTTATGCAGTTTCAGATGGCAGGGCATTTTCACACACACAAACAAACATGCATGTATGCACACACACACCTTATTCTTATTCTTATTCTATTTTAATTAATGGCTTGGATCCTGATAGACACTCCTAAACCCTCGCCATATTTTTTTATCAAATTAGTGAAGAGAAAATGGAAAAACATCACTAAAACCAAAACAGAATGGGGAAGGGACTGACACCCCCATTTAAAACCACTCTAAGTTCTTGCCACTTATTCTGCAAGATATACCTGAGTGTCCCTGCTTCACTGGTGTACTGCTTCACACAAACACTCTACAGCTACTCAATTCTCAGTCTTGCTGTACCATCCAAGTGCCCAGTCTAGAAATCTGGACTTTCATTTTCTCTTCATCAGCCATCACATCCAAGCAATCACCAAGGAAACTCTGACAATCCAGTCTCCTAAATATCTCTCAAAAACAAGTCACTGTGCTTGGTTGCTCTGCCATCTTCCCATCCCTACACACTACAGGCTGTGGTTTTCCTCCTTCTTTTGTTCTATCCTCTGGTCTTTCTTCTACTCAGCAGTCATCTTCTTAAATGTGTATTTGAAATATTACTCTGCAGTTGAAAGTATTTCCATGGTTTTCTATTGCCCTTGGATCAAGTTGGAACCCATTTACTGGTTTACAGGGGTCTTCTTGACTTGCCTGATCTTTCATCCCCAATACTTTCTTTGTTAACTCTTTCTCTACTTTCCTGTTTCCCTTTATCATCCCCTAACCATTTTCTGCCTGGACTGGCTAACTACAATTTATCTGTCACATTAGAGCTTAAATACGACTTTCTTCTGGGCAGCTTTCCAGACTCAACTCTACTCAGCCCTATGTCCCATTTATATGCTTCCAAGTCTTTCTGAACCGCTTGTTCATAGGACTAACTGTGGTAGCTTAATAGATGGTCTGTCCCTCTTGCTACACTGTGCTCTGTGGGGGAAGGATTTTCAGTCTGGCTCACAGTAATATTCTAGCACTGTTCTTGGAACTCAGTAAGTGCTCAATACCTTTTGGTGGGATTCATTAAGAATCTTTTTGAGTGGCTGAGAGATGGAAAATGAAGCCAATGAAGAATAAAATGAAAATTATCCAAAGCATGGAGCTGAGAACCTCCTTTCACACAGGAGATGGGGTGGGCTTCATTTTCCCTCATCCCCTCTGTACCCCCAAAACCTGCAGTTCTCCCAGCCTCCTTCCCTACCCTGAGCCAGTCTCATTTCTCTCAACATGACAGGCAGCAGAAAGGCCTAAATTGGGATATTTTCCAGAGGCAGATTGAGTAAGCACTGACTGAGCTGACCCTGATAGAAACGCTTAAGAAGCTTTGCACGAGGATTAAGCAGCCGACTTTAATCTTGCTTTCTTCCGGGTGGCAGGAACAGATTCCAGCAGCATGTGGACTGGGCTGGGCTTCAGTCTTTGAGCCTCACTGAGTAATGGGTTAGGGAGGGTCTTTTGTGGGAGAAGAAGGGAGCTGGGAATGGAGAGAGGAATCAGTCTAAAAAGACACTTGTTTCCATTTCAGTACTTCCAAGTACCCAAAAGAATGATCTTATTTTTCTACCTCCTTTATTTTCAATTTAGAAAGCAGAAGGGAATCAAACACTTTCATATCTCCAAAAGTGTGGGGGTCTCTTTAGTAGCTGGAAAATTCTGCATTTGTGGATTATATAACTACCAAGGCTAAAGCAGGAGATACATAAGCGGAAGAGGATTTTTTGTGACTTACACCAAGTGAATCCATGGAGAGTAACATCAGAGGCTCAGCCATGCAGCATGAATGCATCTTAAACACAAGGATCCCTGATCAGCCTGCTATTTTCACAGATATCATGTGTTCTGGAGTACAGTACAGCCCGGTGACTTTCCTGTCTGTCCCTCAGCCCCTCTATGTTCCCTGAATAGCAGGCAGTTACCCCAAGATTGCCTGGCATGATTGTTTCTTAAAAGCCCTAAGAAGGGACAGTTGACATTTTTACAAGACCTGAGTTATGTCCTTTTTTGGGTATCCCATATCTTAGAGGCTTTGTTACTGTGAATTAAAGACAAAAGTTATTGACTTCTGTATTGAGAAATTAATTCATTAGATATTCAAGCGAGAAAGGAACTTAAAGATTAGTCAGTCCAACTCATTACTAACATGAAGAATTTGAGTCTTGAGGACTTGTCCCCATATCATACAGCTCTATAGTGACAGAACTGATTAGAAGAATGTCTGCCATCTCTTTTTGCCATACCACATTGGAGAGCTTTTAGAGGTTAAAGGTTAAAGGCTTACAGGTTGGTGTCTTTCAAAGGAGCCCTATGCAGTGCCCAAATGGGCCTGGAATCATTTAAGCCTCCTTTTAGCTTGAGGGCTTGTAGTTGAGTTTCTAGGTCAAGGGTCTATTTTTAGCATAGAGACTAAAACATTGTAAGCACTCAATGAACATTTACTGAAGCAAACATCCCATCAGTGCTGTCTTGTTTGCATGAACTCTGGGTTTCTGAGCATGTTGGGCCAGAATTTTCAAGTATTTTAACTAATCCTTGCTGAAATTTTTACCTATTTGATATTTTTTTTTCTTTCTGGTGGCACAGCATCCATTTCCAAATGTTTTTGATTAAAGGATTAAGGCTACAGACTGTGGTCATTTTGAAACCCAGAGGTACATGGGGATATGATGCTAATTTTGTTTCAGGTGAGTCTATTGTTTCAGGTGTTAATCTCAGTTACTTCCAGTGAGTCTGTCCTTAAATTGTTCAATCTTTCTTTAGATTCGTATCCAGGTTGCTCTGAGTACTCTGCATGCACATCTGCCTGATTTTCCCTGAAAGACTCAAGTGCATCATTGTACTTGTGTATTAATAATGTATTTGATTCATTACTTCTGTACCCCAAGCAATATGGCCTCAGGGTAAATACATGACATTTAAGACTAAGGATTATTTCACGTAGAACAGATCCGCTTAAAAAATGAACTCGTCCTTAGGGATTTCATGAGAGTGAGAATTTAGTGGATGATGCTGAACAAAACAAAACAAAACAAACAAGAACACTTGACCCTAAAACTGCTTCTCTCCGTCCTTTGTTTTATTAGAATCAGGACACAGGCCACAGTTTGACCTCAAAGTAGCTTTGTCCTCTCAAAGTTGCCAGCCACAGATTCATGGCCATGCTGGCATTGCAGCCAGCGTTCCAGTTTATTGGTGAGGGGAGCTGATTTCAATATCCCTGGGATACTCAGCATTTTATGTACAGCATTCACCTGGATCTTTACAAAGATTGCCCTGGAAAGAGTGAGGAGCTTCTGTGACGATTGTCTGCTCTGCTTTTCTGAGTTAACTCATTGTCCAGCACCTAGGTCTTGGCCACACCGTTCCAATTAACAATAATTACCAGCCCCTGTGTGCATGGACTTGAGACTCACCACTGCCTCTTTAGGTAATTGATTTAGACTGAATGACTTCCGAATATTTTCCTCACCTCATAGGGGCTGAGAAGTTGACGGGGCTGTTGCCAGCTGGTGTTGCTGGGTTTGAATTATACCACTTGGTCTTTGTAAATAAGAGCCAACCCTCTCAACTGTGCTTTCTTCCAAACAGATTTTTCACCACCAACAACACTGAAAGTGATAGGTTTGGGAGCTGGCGTGCTTACAATTCACAAGCGGCCCTTCCTTTCTCTCACTTGGTGACGGCTTTTTGCACCCAACAGTCATCAGCTGAAGGAGGCAGAGAGGGACAATGGCCAGAAATCTCCCCTCCTTGCTTCAGAACCCGCCTTCATGCGGCAGCTCATCCTTGACAATGATTTCCAGGAAGTTAATTTTAAATGGCTTTATTTTATCCTGAGGGTACCTCTGCTGAGGGGCTCCCACTCCCCCAGGCCTGCCTGATTTCCACACAGACTCTTTACTACTGCTTTTAGAAAATGGGTAAAAAAATCATTTAAACAAAGCAGAAAATCATTTTTAAGGAGTTGTAGAGATTGCTACCTAGTGATATATGCTAAAATCTCTCTAGATGCAGACTTGTCCTTCCTCGAGAAGAAACCATATTCCTGTTGGTGCCAAAGCTATGAATTTGCAAAGTGATGGAAGCAACTGGCATCTATGGCTGGGTGGGGATGGTGGACACCATCAGCACCTCTCAGGACAATAGTTTGCCTCTTAAAAAGTGGGGGAAGTGTGGCTATTTAACATTTAGTGGGACAGAAACTACCCTGCTTCTATGCACTTACCAATTGTTTGTGTACTTGTCTTTCTACCCAGCATCTGTCTACAGTATGGCAGGGATTATAGAGCCCCATCTCTGCCTCTTGAATGATGCACATGTTTGATTTCCCCACAATGTTCAATACACAGAGAAGGCACTCAGTAGACATTTGGGCGGATTGTTCTACACAAGTTCTGGGTCATTGAGTTTCAAGGTCACAGAACTGTCAAATCCAAAGGGACCACAAAGGTGTCTTCTTATTACCCACACTTTTTTAACAGTCGAAGACGCTGAGACTCAGAGAGTTTAGGTGACTTTCAAAAAGGCAGTTCTGACAGAAGTGAGATCATGCCCCTGTCCCAATTGCCTTCTGGTGCTCTTTCATCACTACCTGTAAGTCTGTGACAAAACCAGCTGAGAAAGACTGTAAGAGAACATCTAGCCCAAAGATTCTCCCCTTTGGCATCACCTGGGGGAGCACGTAAAACTCTCAAGCCTGGGCTCTACCCCTAGAAATTTGCATTTACTTGGTTTAGGCCTTTGTCTGGACACTTGAATTTTTTAAACAATGACCTCAAGTATTCTTACATGAAACTTAAATGGAATGTTTACCCACACATTCTCTACCATGATCATGATCATTCATTCATTCTTTCATTCATCTGAGGTTTCCTTAAATATAATTTAGCAGGAGACATATACATTAAAAATGTCCAAAACAGTCTGCATCCTACATCAGGAAGATTCTGCCAGGCTCTCAGCACCCCATGGGCACCTTTCACATCCCTTAGGCAGTTACAAAACATCATTAACAAGCAGGATGTGCCACAAAAGCTTTTGGCTCATCCAGTTTTCCCAGGTTGGCTCATACAGGAGCCACTCTGAGCCCTTCTGCTCTCAGATGGAAGCTCGTCCGTGGCCAGGACCATGACAGAAGGGCACCAGGGACTTGTTTCCTTTTATTTACTTTTAATTATAATTTTCCTGTGTGGCTTTGCCCTTCTGTGAGCACAACACACCAGTGTTAATGGGATTATGTGGTCTGGAAGCTGCTGCGTGTGTATACACGTCTCCCCCTGTCCCCGAATTTCACCCAGATAATTGATTTCGGTCTGTTCCCTGACACTTGCCTTTGCAGCACAGAGTGTTATTAGGGCCTTTTGTTCCATTTTTGAGTGACAAAGCCTTTACAAGCCAGCCAAGCAAAAGCAATTGTTGCATCTCTCACTTTTCTTATTAACTAACAGAGAATTGCAGACAGCTTGAAACCCGTGGAGAGAAATAATAACATAAGCGACTGCTGGGAAGCAAAGCGGGCCTTTCAACCACAGCAGCCCGTGGAGATTAACAAGGACCCTGCCCCTGCTTCACTCTCCCCTGGGTCCCAGGTTCCCCTCTCCCATCTCCTTTCTCCCTGTCTCTTATTCCCATTATGTTGCTGTCTGCTTCTGGACACTCCCCACCCCCAAAGCAGCCAGAATGGTCTATGAAGAGGATCTGACTGTGATTCCCAGTGGCCACAGCACCCCCTACTTGCACAGGGGTCTCCTCTGTGCCCTTCTCTCAGAGTCAGAATCCCATACCAATTAGTGTCACCTGTTGCTGTTCATATTCTTTAATGCTTATTCTTACATATTTTTCAATTAAAATACTTAATTACAAAAAATCTTACACATGAAGAAGCAAAAAGAAAATGAAACTTAATATATCTAAGTTCCAGTACTACAAAAAATATTTTATCCACACCTGTGAAGTCTCCTGAGGTTCCTCTCTGGTCTCCCCATCCCTCCTACAGAGCTCAACCCCATTCTGCAGTTGAGATCTATCATTTATATGCCTTCCTTTATATTTCTACTACATATGTATGTACCCCTAAACAATGTAAAATATTGTTGCCATGTTTTTAAATGTATATCGATGGGGACATATCTTGTGTGCTCTTTTACAAGCTCAAAGTTGTGTGAGATTCCTCCATTTGATACATGAACTAAAGTTCCTTAATATTTAGTGTTGAGCACCAGTTCATCGTGCAATAAATCTCCATGTATGTGCCCATCCATTTTCGAGGATGTTTTTGTCACTTCCATAGGTTTTGCTATCACAGGCATTGCTGCCAGGGCTACTTGTGATTACATCTCCTTGGGCACATATGCAAATCTTTCTATAGGTACAAGGTTAGAAGTGGAACTGCTGGATTCTAAGGACTGTGCAACTTCAAACCTAGTAGGGAATGTCACTGGTCTCTCGAGTGATTTTTCTCCTAGGGTGTAAGAAAAGGAAAAGAAGAGATTGTTAATCCCATTTCACAGGTGAGCCATTGTTTCGCCATGAAGATAGTAGCGGTAGGGAAAGGAAAAACACTTCCCCCAACTTTCTGTACCTGGCCTCCCATCATGCAGTGTATCTTGGCTGAAAGAAGCATTATCACCTTCCAAATGGAAGTGGAAACCTAACCCTTGCTCCTGTTTTCCCTGGTGACTTTGTTTCAGTCCCCCCGTTGCTGACAGGTAGATTCTTTGGTTACAGATTTATCTTCTTTGAGGACCAGGCAATGATTCTTGCTCTGTGAAGGCTGTTTTGTTTAACCACCCAGAGTCCCAACCAAGGGCCTTTCCTCCTCCTTTTCCATGTCTTTTTCAGCATGTCAGACAGGTTTTGGAATTTGGAGTTTGACTTCAGCTTTTAACTCTCCTTAATTTTGTGACCACCATCATATATGTAACTTCTTAGATCCTGTTTCCTCATCTGTAAATCGGGAATAATCATACTTACTTTGCACAGATATTGTGAGGATTAGAAAAATATATCAGCAGAGCAAAAATCATGCCTAGCACTGAGTCGCTGTCTAATATAGGGCAGACAGGGCTTTTAGAGGCAAGGTGTCCATGTGCACACCTGGCTGATGTGGCCTGATGAATGATGGCTTTGGGAGGTGGAGGCCTCCACTGCCTTTCTTTGTTACTATCTCTAAACAAAGGGGTTAAAACACATTGGGGGAGGGCGGATGTGGCTCAAATGGTTGAGCATCCATCTCCCATATGGAGGGACCTGGGTTCGATCCCCAGGACCTCCTAGTAAAAGAAAAAGAAAAATATAGAAGGTGTGTGGGCCGCCAGGCCCTGTGCGTGGGTGCTCCACAAACCGCACGCAGCAAGAAAATGATGCAGCAAGAAGAGATGTGCCAAAACACCAGGAACTGAGGTGGCGCAGGTGGTAGGACGCCTCTCTTCCGCATCGGAGCTTCCCAGGATCGAATCCTAGTGAAGACAGGAAGAGCAGGATGAGAAGAGAGGGCAGGAAACAGACACAGAGAATCGCCCAGCGAATGGACACAAAAACAGCAGAAACCAGAGGGGTGGGAGGGGATTAAGAATGGATAAAAAGTAAATAAATAATAAATAAATGAATAAATAAATAAAAACACGTTGGGAATTCCTGCACCATCGATTGATCCCTACTCAGTTAAGTGAGGGAGTTGGCTTTGGAGAGCTGTCCTGGACCTACCCAGTTCTCACGCCAAGGAGACTTGCAGAATCAATTTCTGTGTGACCCAAATCTCAAAAATGTATGTCTGCAAATGTGTGTCTGCTGCTTGTGCCTGGACCTTCTCCCTTGCATTTGTTTAAAGTAATTGTATTTCTTCCCTCTAACCTTCAAAGCTATGTCAAGACATCATTACAAATCCAAATAGGGGTGGAAGAGGGGGTAGGGGGTGACAATTCACCACATGTTATAAGGAGTAAAGCTATGATATTTTATGTCATTTTCTTCTTCATCATTCTCTTTTTCTTCGCTTTTCCAGGCATTTTTTTCTCATGCAATCGTCGCTTCATTTAATTATCCCGTCTGTCTTTGTTTCCATCTCCAGCTCCTCCTGATATTTCTCCTTCTCTTCCTCTCCTCATTTTCACAGCCCCCACAAGACTTCCATGCAGCCCTCTTGAATGTATTGGAAGAATAGAATTGTTAGATTTTTTTTTCTGTGCCCCAATGTGTACAAAATACAATAATAAAACAGAATGTCATTAAATGAATTATGGTTAAAAAAACAAACCAAATTACTTACCTGTCAAATACTATTAACTCTCAAATCAGTAGGAAGAATAAGGACGTGTGTACAGAGGGAGCTTTTCTTCGTTTGTAAAGCAAGTAAGCTCCCCATAACATCTGGTTTCAGTGTCTTGAATGGATAACTGATAAAGAGAAAGAAAGTAAGAAACTCTCCAATGAATTTTTTCATTGAATCAATGGTATGCATTACTTTTGTGTGTTCAGATGTTTTCCTATATGAAAATGAAGGGCTCATTGCCTTTTCACTGGATTTATGACAGTTTATTTATGGGATGATGTGGATGGGAAAGAGGAAATCATAGAAACTAAAATGAGGATGAAGGTAGGCTCTTAAATATCAAGGACTTATTTGCTTCTCAAAAAAGATAGGTTAGAATGGAAAGTCCACAGAGCAAAACTTTATCTACGTGAACAGACTCAAAGGTACTTTCCATTTGGGCAGAGAAGGGTAACTTTTGTTTTTATAATGCAAAAAGATAGGTGACAAGTGAGCTTGGTCTTTATTTTAACAAGATTCTTGCTTCTATATAGTTACTTCAAAGTTATATTATTTGTTTAATTATATACAAGACTATATTGTTTGGGAAGTGCTCACAGGGAATTCTAGAGACCATGGGAATTCCTCATTGACTCTGAAGTTATTTTCTTTACCAGTTGGCCACTGGAGATAGATAAAGCAGATTCTCACCATTCATTCACTCACAACTTCTTCAAATTCATCAAAATCTCTGGATTTTGTCCTTCAGAGGAAAAATAAAGGACCAAGACATTAGTTGAATATGAAATTAGAACTATATTATTAACAGATTTAGCTCATCTCTCTCACAGGAGATGCATATTACATCTTGATTGAATGAATGAAATTCCTATGAACCATCTGGATGACATGAGACAAGATTTCTAATTTTCGAGTGTCCAGTTATTGTTCTTTCTGCTAAATATAAATAATACTTCTTTCTTGAACTTAATATAATAAAATTAATCTTTAAAAGTGCTTTGAGAACGTTGGATAAAAAGGAATATAGAAATAGAAATAATGACTAATGTTATCACAGCTTGATTGAAAAGAGCATTTTCCTATCATATCTGTGTATTTACACATTTTTAGATCTTCTAATCACCTCAATATACATTGCTTAAAGTGATAAAAAAAATTTGACTTAGAGAAGAAATTGTGGTTATATTATTTCAGCTGGAATTAAATGGATTTTGACGGTTGATCTCAAATGTAAAAGGTTGTTTCTTTGCCTATGTTTGTATCTAACATGTTGAAATGCAAAGGTTTATGCCAGGAAAATGTAAAAGAGAGTGGAAGACTTTCTAGTTTCATTTGTTCTTTGTACAATTCAAGGCTTGTGTATGATTACAGTGTTAGTTGCATTTAAGTGCTTTGTTTTCCCCTGGGTTACAACATCTAAGGGAGGAAGGAGGAGAAGAGGATAAAGAGAATTGAAAAGAATCCTCTAAAGGCATTGTGGAGCATATCATCTGAGGAGAGAGTTATAAATGAATCTGACGAAGAGGCATTTAATTTCCAACCACATAAGCTTGAGGCTGAACAGAAGAACTTGCTGCACATACCTTTACTTACTGGGAGCAGCAGAAATATAACTACTTAGTACAGGGGAAAATAATTCAAACATTTTGGTAATAACTATCCCTTACATGTGTTTAGCATATAGAATTTCATCATCCCTTGTGATTTATACTTAGCTGAGTTCCACAAATATTTGTTGAGCACCTACTATGTTCCTGACATGGTTCTAGGATTGGAAACATTAGAGTCAATTAAGTCATAGCCCCTGCTCTAAAAGAGAGCCCATTTTGTGTAATGGACATCTAAGATAAATGAATAGAAGGTACTATGATAAATTCTATAATAGTAGAAAGCATAAATCACTAGGGGATATAGAAGAGTCAGCGATTAATTCTGCTTAGACTTGCATTTAAATCAACCCAGAATATGTATTTATATAAGTATTCATTCATTCAAACAGCAAATATGTTCTTGCATGCCTGCACCGTGCCAGATCTTACACCATTTGCTGAAGATAACCACATTTTAAAGGTCAAGAAGAGAGAGATAAGCCTGCAGGGGAGTAAGAAAATGGGTGGCAAGGGAGGAAGGATTAAAAGCAGCCAAACAAGTGAAAGGAAGAAAATATTTCAAGGAAATGGGGTACTGAACAATATTAAATAAGGCAAATGAGATGGCAGCAGAAGAGTTGTCCATTGTATTCAAGAGCATGAAGTTCATTATTCAAGATGGATTAAGGCAGTAGATAATGAAGTGGAATGAGGAGCAAATGGGAGGATAGGAAATAGATAAAATATATGCAATTCTTCTGAGATGCTTGTGAAAGCAAGAGGAGAAATGGCGCTATGGATGAACAGGTATTTAGAATCAAGGGAAGGATTTTAAGACAGGAAAGAACATTTAAATGAGGATGTAGGTACAACTATTTATATGAGAAAGTGGAGAAAAAATCAACCCTATCAGGTTCTGGGTAAGGTTGGAGAGGATAGGACCCAAGTGAAATATTGATAAATAGTCTTAGGCAAGAGAAGGAATGCCTCCTATATTGTACATGTAGGGAGGGAAGAGGGAAACAAAGGCTGGACTCAGATGTAGGTTTGATAGCAGGCATACCCTGTTTGAGAATAAATGCAGAATGGTTTTAGTTTACTAATAAATTACGTCGATACTCTCTGAAAAATCCCCTTTCCCCGATGGGAAGCAGGGATTCTTAATTATTCTGCTTGATTCCAAATATTTTCAATCCATTCCATTTTTAAAATGTTGTCCAGTTTTCTTTAATATTGTAATTTCATATTTTATGTGAAGCCCTATTCCCCTTCAAGAGATTAGATTCTTGTTTGAATGGCTTGGGGAAGAGACAGGTTTGTGCACACTCTCTGCCTATTCACTTTTTATGCCTGTTTCTCTTCTTTGCATTGGCTTGGGTGGTGCTGTTACAAGGAAGAAAGGAAGTTGAAAAAGACAGTCCCTGACCAAAGACAGTTGACTGTGATCTAAATTACTGGTCTTAACTACTTACTTATCTAGATTAGTATCTGTAGGATAGGGAGGATACGTGAAGATGAGGATATGTTAAGAGCTGAAAAGGCCCAGCTGGTGGAGTTTCAAACCCTAAATAATGGTAGTCTCTTAAGAACCAAGAATTAATTGCTTCTTCCTACTGACTTTCAGCTGGTGGCAATTTACCACTTTTTTGAATGTTCTTGTCACTTTGTCCCTATCTACTGAAGTGCCAGTAAGTCTTAACACCACAATTTCATCCACCGCAATCCCTCATAGCCAATGGGCACTGTGAGATCCATCCTTTGCACCTCTCTGGGACTATTGGGAGCTGGAGGGAAGATACCACACTCTCTTGCATCTGGTCATACCAGCATTCCATTTTTGCTTAGTGCTCATTTACCCACTTCACTAATAAAATTCAGGTCCACGGTTCTCATGGCTTTGCAGTCTATTAACAAGGTGACAATTGTGGACTGGCCTTATTCATATAGAAAGCTGCCAACCTCACGAGAAATATTCTCAGCAGTCAACTTACACTTCAGGAAGGGGAATAAGTCAGGAAGCATTTCCTCTCCTTTCCCCTCTCCCTCACAAATATCATTATCCTTGAAAAAGTGGCCTCATGCTCCTGTCTAGACTTTTCTATTTAGATGAGGACAGGTGGTTTGCAAAGCATACACCTTCCAGTGGGATCCTCAAAGAGGCAATTGGGATAATAGCAGCAGCCATTTCTCTTAACTGAGGATGTGTAGCAGACATTGGATAAGAATCTACTTCACACCTACTATTTCTTATTACACGGATATAGTAATAGGAAGTTGAGGGTGAGAGAGTTTCTGAATGGGAAAACAAGTTTCATGTACAACTGTTGTCACATACAAACAGAGCAGAATTTCTAAGCATTACTGGGATCTACTATTGGGGATGAATTTGTACTGAGATCAATCTGCCTTACTATGTGACATTCTCTAGACATGCTTCACTACTCAAAGGCAGGCATGGATAAAACACATGTTTGGTGTCCTACTTAATTCAAGATGCAATATGGGTGAAAGTCAAGCACAAAGGGGAAGACAGTTTGAAATATCACAAGACTGTAATTGACAAGAAGGGCCAGGGAATCCATACAATTTAGGAGAAATTGTGTACAGAGAGGAGATTGTCTTGGGAAAACAGAATGATCTTCAGACAGATATCAATGGATTTGAAGAGTGCTTCTGGTAGAAGTTGTTGCAAGAGCAAATTTGATAGTGTAGAACTTATGGAAAAAGAGTAGATGCTTAAGTCAGTAACTGTAGAGGCATATCAGTTATAGGTGATAGTAAGGGGGTGATCTCTATGAAACTAGGTTCTTGAGATGGATTAAAATGAGTGGTCATTAATTGTTAGAAGGTCTAGAACTGAGAAGGCAGGGTTTTGAATATGTTATTCAAGTACCAAAATCTCTGATAAATAAGAGACATGACAAACACATTAGTGAGATAACAACTGGAAGAGGTGGAGATAGAATTGGCAAATGGTGTGAGGCTCAAAGAAGCATTTTTTTAGCAAGAGGGTAAATTAGTAATTGCACGGAAAGGACAAGGGTAACAACAAAGGATGCCTCCACATCTCTAGTCTCTGAAACAGGTGTCAGCATAAGAAAATACAAAGATAAACTTTGAGAAGCTTGCAAAAAGAGCAGAGACCTCAACAGATAACCATATTTAGTCAGCTAATCAAGGAAAGAATCATAACATCCTGAAAGGTGCATGGAGGAAATATTCTAAATGGCACAGTGGGGGACTTGAGATATAAGAGAAGGGTAGGAGATAGAGGAATATGGGCCAGTTTTGGGAGGGATTGATGAGGATGGATCTTTTAATTTTATATTACAGAAGACAAAAAGTGACAAGAGCCATCACAGTCAGTGGTTCCTTCTCAATAGACCCATTGAGCAGGATATGCTCCACAGAGAGTTTGTTCTCTAAAACTTTTGTTATATTATTCCCAGTAGCTGTAGTTTCTGCTTCCTAGAAGTAGTGTGGTTGCAAACCCAGATAGGTGGTCTCCATACCCACACAGTGTGGGATAATGGCATTCCAAATAGCCCATGCACAGAGAAGGCCTAGGACGCAGATGATCTCCATCCATCTAACTCATGACTGGAGATGGTAGAGTTCACAGGGAGTTCACTCACTCATTTTGTGCTTATGTCCACTATTCCTTTTATTCATTGAACAAAATTTTTTTTATGTACCTGACTCTGATGATCTGGTTATGATGAATGAAAGATAATTTTGTTTGTATCTTCATGGCTGCAGTAGATAAATAGCAAACAAAACCAACAAGCATAAAATATAATCACATGTTAGAAAAGTGGTGTAATGGTAAAGGATAAGTTGCCATGATAGAAAATAAAGGAAGAGACGAATTCTTATGGAGACTTTGTGTGTCTTTATTTTATGAATAAGGAAAATTAGGCCATAAAAAGAGCGAAAGGACCAAGAATTCCCCAAAAATAGGTGGGGATGGGCAATTGGAAACTTGGTGGAGCTTCAAGCAAGGAAATGGCATTAGTTTTGCTATGCCAAAAGTTTGCTCTGCTCTGTTTGCATTGTGGAGGAAGTATTGTATAAGACAAGAAAGGAAGGAGGAGGTCATTGGGTAGATTTAGAATTCATACATATTAGTATCTGAGTATCAAAATGCTTTTGAACCACCCATCACTTTGTCCCCTGTGCACCCATTTTCAATGGACTATGGTTTTTCCAAAGTCTGAATGTCAAAACCATGCCACCTCCCCTTCATCTCTTCCTTTAAGTCCAGTAATTCAACTGTTAAGAGTGAAAAAAATAAAAGATCCATTTTCATACTGAGTGGATATCTTGCAGTTCAAGTTATGTACAAGTAGGTAACTTACAGGCCTCTTGCGTCATTACTCAATTCAGCTTGTCACAGTCTCAGTATGCAACTGTGATATAATGATCAAATTTTACCAACAGTTAACTCCCTAATTTCCAAGACCATCTTTTTTCTTCTCCAACCCAAGGTTGAATTTTCATCAGTAACTCTGATAGCTGCATGCACAGGAACTCCTGCTCAATTTTTTCCAGGCTTTAACCTTAAGATTATACTCATTGTACTACAAGCATACCTCTAAAATCATGAGACAGAAATCCTGTCCAGGTCTCCCATTCCCAGGCTTTGACATGCAAACCAATTTCCCATTGGAACAAATTTCTCTCAGTGTTTGATGTTTACTTTTTCACATTTTCTAGGTAGTATTGGATAATGGTTAGCACGGTTCTGGAGTTGTACCACCTGCATTAGTTGACATATAGCTAATATATCTATAAATGCCAGCTGTTATTATTGTTTGCATTGTCACTACCAGTAGCAGCACCACCATGACTGCCATGATCATCACCACCACCATCACTTCCACTGCCATGATCATCACCACCATCACCTCCACCACCACTACCACCACCACCAATACGAAAACCATTATCATCACTATCACTCCACCATCACCACCACACCATCACCACACACCACGATTAACATTACTGTCACTTTTACCATTACCATCACCATCACCATTGCCATCAACTCCAACATCATCACCATTAATACCATCTCCACTAAATCACCACCATCACTTCCAATATCACCTTCAACAACTCCAACACCACCATTATCACCACCACCACCATCCTCATCCCCACCACCACATCATCACTGCTATTGCTGCTACCATCATCATCATCACTCCTATTGATTCTGATCATTGAATGTCTTTCTTTCCACATGGTCCACAACAATTTTCCACACTCTATCAATGTGTGCAACTTTTATTCCCCTGTATCTCTTTTTCCTTCTTTTCTGCCTATTCTCTTCTCTATTAAATATTCAGGGCATTAGAATAGCTAAAGCCCACTTTTATATTTAAACTCTTTAATGAAATGAGCGTAAAAATTTAAGGTTGGCAAAAATGTTCATTTTAGCCCCATGACTATTACCCTACCATGATTACCTCTCTCTCTGTCTCTCTCTCTGTCTCTCTCTCTCTCTGTCTCTGTCTCTCTGTCTCTCTGTCTCTCTTATATGTGCATACACACACACACATACACTTTAACACTTCTCCATAATTTGAGAATAAAACTTTTTTTCCTTATTGGGACTCATTCTTTGATTGAAAACAGTAACTTCCAAGATGTTGAAAGACATTTTTTTCATGTCTACATCTCCAAAAATTTGTAAACATTCTTGTTTACAAATTTCATGAACAAACTGTCTCCTTTCATGGTCCCAACAAATCTATGAAGAAATGCTGTTTTACCATTTTACTGATAAAACTCTGCCACAAGATTAGATGAGATGCCCATTTCCACACAGCTGGAAAGTTGCTAGCTGGAAAGTTGCTAACAGAGACCTTAACCTCTGCCTATGACCTTCACTTATGCCAGGCCCAGGACAGTCTTTCTTGTATCTCTAATGTGGATTTCAAAGACATTCTTATGGTTTCCCCATGTCCCCAAGAGGTCAGGTCTCAAGGAAGGCTGTACAGAGTTCAAGCTTCTATGATAGCCTTCCCACTCCTAAATTTGTGAATGTGTAAACTATCCAGGGAGTCTTACAGCTTCAGTAGCAGATACATTTTCCTTGGAAGCCCATCTTTGAACACTGAAAGACAAAGTTCTACAATTATATCCCTACAATTGCTTTTCTATAAAATCAGGTATGTGATACTTTGACTCTAGGACTAAATTAAAGAGAATGAGTTTACTTGATTACTCTCAGACCAACCTAGTGGTCAGATTATCTCAGGAGTTATGAGTTCCTTAAATATTTGTGAAGGCATAATGGACCCAAAATTTAATCTGGAGGTAGAGAATGGAAATATCTGCTTACCTAATATATATACAATATTGCATATGTATGTGTTGTATGTGTGTCTCTATCTATCAAGAGCCAATATTAGTCAATTCACCTACAGAAGAAAATTCTTCTGCATATGGATGGATGAATCAAAAGATAGCACTTTGCTCCAAAACCTACTCAAACTCTCAAATTGCACAGCCAAAAAAGTCCCACAGAGTTAAACCCAAGTATAAACTCAGGTCAAATTCTGGATGTAAGAAGAGAAAAACACACACATAGAGGGCATATGTATGCATGATACTTCCTCTTTTCACTCAAAGGTTCAGAGTAATTTTTCCACCTGCTAATTCAATGTCAGAGTCTGAGAGGCCAAATTCAGACTAAAAAGCCAGGGGACGAGCATGTGATGTTTGGCATAGCAATCATTACAGAGAAACACTATTTCTAATGAAAAAAATATGGATGCCCTGAGGAGAATTCGACTGTATATTTGTTCTTTGATGGTAAAAAGAAATCATGATTCTATAACACACTAGCAGTAAAGAATTTACTATGGGCTTTATTTTTTATCCCAATACAGGGCAAATATTGTTGTGATAAATCCCAACAGTCTATGAAAATTAATCTTGACTTCAGCCTCATCTTGGCTATGACAGCATAGTGCAGAGGAGCCAGATCAGAATTTACTTATGGAAGAACTAAGTTTGAGTTCTGGATCCATCACTTACTAATTCCACAGCCTCAAATGAGTTACAGAGACTTTCTAAGCTTCAATTTCATTGGTTGAAAAATGAGGAAAATAGTAACTCCTTCTCAGAATTGCTTTGGAGAGCAGTTAAGGGAATTGTAGACATACACATGCAGGTATATACATATATATAATATATATAAATATATTATATATATATATACTTATTTACATACATACACACATACATATTTGAGAATGCTCTGTGAAAACTCTGAAGTACTATCCAATAGCAAACTAATTTTAAATTATAATTTAGGCTGCTCTGTTCCTACTGTATTCGTTGTAATGGGAATTTTTCCTTTAATAATTATAGACTAATTTGTTACTGCTTATAGGATGAACCAAATATCTATGAGAAGGCTGAAACAAAGTAGTAGTTAATACCCATAAAAGAGATCTCTTTTCTCTGTGAAAGTAACTGGCTCAGAAATGAAGACATTCATGAAGTTTACCCTATTAACTGTATTTTGAACAGGAGTTTATAAATATAATTCTTACCCAATATATTAGATTACACCTCTTCACATGTTTTCCTTACATATCGTCTTTGATTTTTGTATTTAAAAATCATAGCACTGTGGAATGAATTCGAGCTTTGCAGTCAGTTGGACCTACATTTTTCCCCTCATGCCAGCATTTCCCAACTGTATCAGCTTTAATAATTCACTTTCTAGTTTTGTTGCCACTGTCAATAGCAAACATTGGCTGACACTTAATATGATCCAGAAAATATGCTAAATGCTTTATACACATTATCTTTTTTAATGCTTAACATATCCAATGAAGTAGATACTCATTTTATCCCCACTTTACAAGGAAGGAAACTAAAGCACAGAGAGGGTATATGACTTGACCAAGGTCAGACAGCTAGTAAATGGCAGAGAACTATTTGGGACTCAGTGTGGTTCCAGAATCATGCTTTTAGCTGTCACAGAAGAACTGAAAGAACCATATATCACTAAAACCTCAACCCCTGCCATAACTACTGCTAACAACCACCATCTCCTACGAGCCTCAGCTATGTCCAGGCAACATGAATTTGGTGCTCTAAATATGACATATCACTTTAAATCTTTTCATCAACATTATTTGGGGGATGAGAAAATTGAGGTTTAAAAAATTACTGTAAAAAACCTGGTCCTTCTCCACAGATCACAGACTGTAGAGTAAAGATATAAACCAAGACAACCCAGTTTCTTGATGATCTAGACCTAGAACCTGGATCTAATCTGAGAGTCCAGGATCCAATCCCGGACATAGTGGTGAGACAGGGCTGGCTGCAGATCGCAAGCTAGAGCAGGAAATGAAGACAGTACCCAGGGAAAGGCTGGATGCAGAACACCTTGGGATAGTCTGAATGAAGCAAAGAGTCAGGCAGTACTGGAAGGAGATGCTAATATTAGTCTCAGATACACAACCAGGACGATAAGAGAGTGTGTGCTTCTGGAGTTCTGTTGGACAATGGGGACTGTAGCTGTTCCATGAACCATCATTGGTAAAGCCAGCTTACATAAGAAGGAACATCTCTAGCTTTACAGGGGAGCTAAGAAGTAGCTGTCAGGGTTACCTGAGACATTTATTGTGATCTTGAGGATTTTTAAAATGACTTTCAGTGAAATGAACACGCAGTTGATTCTTTATGAGCAATATGTCTTTCTTCCATCCCACTGTCTTTTCCAATAATCCCTGTGTCATAAAGAGAGGGGGCTCTGTCCCCTTCTCCTAAGGAAATCATTTAGTCTTTCTAGTGGTTAAAAGCTGGGGTATAAAACTCAAGAGCACAAACTTTGCTATGCAAAAAAATATATATATAACTTACTTTTTCTTCTTATAAAAATTCAGTTTCTGTTTCAAGACACCATTTTGTCTAATAACTGAATCTCCATCTCATTAATGCCAATGCTTTTTTCAGTAGTTTATGAATGCCCCTTGCTCCCTTTACCACTTTGCTACCTTCTCTCTTTCTATTTGGGGTTAAGCTAAATTCCAGAAAGCTATATCATGTCTTGGGTGTGGTGTTGGAGAGGAGGAAGGAAGAATATTTTTTAAGATAGATGTTCTGTTTTCTATCCTGACATCCCCTCTTTTGTCTTTATTCTTTGGGCTCTGATCTCCACCGGCATATTTTTAACCTGATTTTATTTCTCTGCCTGTGGGCTACTCAGAGAAGGGAGGTTCAAGGTCAAAATTCTCATGCTCCTTTAGCAAGTTTTGAAGGTGCAGATTCCTCAAGGCTCAGTTTTAAGCCCTTTTCTCTTCTCATTCTTTATCCTCTCACTTTCTTCCATACCTATGGCCTTGGTTATAATGTATGGGCCACTTCTATGTTTAAGGGAATTTCAGAGTTTCTTCATCTGCTTAATTATGCCTTCATTTTTCATTCAGTCAAGAGCTATTTATTGAATTCCTCCCATGTTGCAGGCACTGGGCATGGGTTATATCCTCGACTAATGCAGATAAAGTCTGACCACATGGTGCTCCCATTCAAATATTATCATCACTATCATGACTATCACAACCATCATCATCACCAATACTTAGGGAACGCTTACTGTGGGTCAAGTACCATTGAAATAATTTACAATTATTTATTCATCTGCAGGGAACACAGTGGGATAAGTAATATCATTATGCTTACTTTACACATGAGGAATCCAAGGTACAGAGAGATTAAGCAGCTAGGACTCAAGCCCAGAATTTTTTGCTTGATAAGCCCATGATTTAAATCATGTGACTATGGCATCTTCTCTTGGATATATGAACTAATATATGTGCTTCTTTACTATCTAACAAGCAAGATAAAGTTGATATTCATTATTGCTGGACATTAAGCAGAGAGAAGTCACTAACATTATAGTTCTGATCATTACCTTATTCAACAAGTATCTTTTGCATTCTTACTATGTGTTGTTACTATGTATTGTTCTCAAAATTGGAGAATACAACAATAAACAAAGATATACAAAAGTTCCTGCCCTCATTGGACTTACAGTCAGGAGATTTTGACATATTATTAAAAGAGAAAGAGATTTTAGGGGATAGAAGATGCCTGTTCCTTAGTTTTTGCTTAGATTCTCCAAATCACTTTGAGCTGAGATCTGGAGACATTCTTCTGTTTTTAAGGCTCAAGTGAAAGTAGAAAAATTAACACAATTTCTGCCCTAAACCTCCAAAATGGAAATGGCAATCTCCAAATGCATGCATGTATGTGTGCCTTGGGGACTGTGACAGTGCACATTTGTCATTTAAAATGTTGTTGAGGATTGATTTTAAACTCCCTGATCTGAGTTTTCTCTTTACATTTAGAAAGCAATCAGGTTACTGGCTGGCAATACATAAAACCAATAAAGGACTTTTACCTAGACTTTATAAACAACTCCTACAAATCAAAAGAAGACAAACATCAAATAGATATGGACAAAATATTTAAACTGATACTTCACAAGAAGGGTAATAATTTGAAAAACCCCACAAATCATTAAGAAACCTCACAAATAATTAAGAAAATGCAAAACCTCACAAATCATTAAGAAAATGCAAATTAAAACCAGGAGGCGATACCAGTGCATATCCACCAGAAAGGCTAAAACTAAAAAAAATTTACAACACCCGGTGCTGATGAGTATGTAGAGCAACCAGCATTTTCATACTTTACTTCCAGGAGTCTAAATTTGTACAAACACTTTGGAAGATTCTTTAACACTATCAACTACAGGATCTCACATTTTCCCTCCCAGCATAGATTCTCTAGCAAAGATATATACATGCACCAAAAGACATTTTGTAAAACTCTTTATAGCTACATTATGTATTTTAACCTCAAACTGGAAACAAACACTATGTGAACAATTGGGTGGATATATAAATTGGGACATATTCATCCAGTGGAATTTTATAAAAAGGAAGACTGATGAATCACATACAATGTGGATGAATTTCACAAATATAATGCTGAGCAAAAGAAGCCAGACACACAATTCAAAAGCAGTGGTTCTGTTTATACAGAGTGTAAAATCAGGCAAAACCAACCTGTGGGTAGAGTCAGGGGAGTGGTTAATTTGGGAAGGCAGAAAATGGGAGAAGTCATGAGAGGAATTCTGAGTACTGATAATTTTGTATTTCTTTAACTGGTGGTGGTAACAATGAAACCATGTTCACTGTTGAAAATCAATATTTATCAACACTGAACACTTACAATAAATTCCTTTACATATATGTATGTTATATTGTAGTGAAATCTTCACTTAAGAATAATTAGTCATTTTTTATTATTTTTGAAGCTATCCAGTAGGTTTGAAATTATTTCAAAATAAAAAGTTAAAAAATAATATATCTACCATCATCTGTTTCCTGTCTTCCTGTTTTCTAATATCTCTCACAGAATCCTGATTCTGTTAAACTAGTTACATCAACTAGTTGCGTTAGCTTCTCAGGGCAGAATTCTTGTTTTCCATCTTCGTAAGCTTCCCTTAAGTCCTTTTGGCCTTAAATAAGGGATGAGTAAAAATATTTGTTAAGGAAATTCTTGTTTTTGTATCCCATTGCCCAGCACAATGCCTGGAACACAATAAGTAGATAAAGAATGTGAGTTTGTGTTTGTCTGATTTTTATGAATTATTATTATTATTGGGATAATGAAAATGCTTTAATAATGGTTGAATTGATGAATGCCCAACTATGTGATTATATCAAATTCCATTGATTGTACACTTCGGATGGATTGTATGCTTTACTAATATGTATTAGTAAAATTGATTTGTTAAAAAAAAAAAAAAAAAAAAAAAAAAAAAAAAAAAAAAAAAAGACCCTATGCTGAGTCTGTTAGAAAGTTGTGCAAGATAAATGGAAAATTTCTAATAAAACTTCCTCACACTGGAAAAAAAAATAAGTGTCATTTAAAGAAAAAAGTATAAAGAATGGTGTGTGACTGAAGGGCTGAATTAATGTTGTTTTTAAAATTACATTGATAACTTTGTTTCATATCTATATTAGTGTCTAATTTATTTAAGCCTGGAAATTCAATCACTTTTAGAATGGCTCTCCAGTAAGCCCCCTCTGCCTTCCTTTTGCTGAGTGGCTGGACATTTATTGAGTTGCCATAGAAGTCACTTACCCAATAAAGGATGCTTTGTTTACTTTAAATATGTGAAAAATGGTTCATTCCTCAGGGGATTATTAATTACTGGTTTACTAATTAGTCTGGAACTGTCTAGTCTAGGCAGTTGTTTGAAAGAATTCGTATTTAAGTGAGTAATTAGATCAAAATAATTGGCTAAATTAAGAAATTCTTTAATAGACATTATTTAGGTGTCAGTTTGCCTTTGCTACTAGTGATGCATAACAAATTCATTGTGGGATTAGTAATAAATCTGTCACTCCTGAAGGGGTCCTTTTTTTTTTAAGGGGGAAAAAAAAAAAAAAAGGACACTCTCTTGACAAGCCTGGAGAGAACCTTGGTATTCCTTACATGTGGGCCATGAAATATTTAGAATTTTGTCTTGATCAAAATTCATAATGAAAGAGTCAGGGTACTGAAGAAAGTACACAGATATTAACATGAAAAAACTGTGACAGGGGAGGTATAGATGGCTTTTTGAGCCAGAGAGCATCCTCCTTTACATGTTGCTGTCAAGACAACAATAAGGAGGACTAATTTCAAATAGAAGTATTTTCACAGAGGCCTCTATGGATATCACCTCTCCTTCAAGACCAATTCAAAAGCAGTCTCTTCTGTAATGTTTTCTCTGACCCCATCCCCTTAATTAAGTAGTTAGAGATTCCTTAAGCTGTATTTTGCTAACATTTAGTGCAATTCCTAAAACACACTTTGCTTTGTAACGTATGTGTTCACTGCTGGGGTGATTGTCTTTATGACCTGAGAAGGTAGCCTATTTGTTGAAGAGTGAATCAACAGAGCATGAATTAGCAAGTATTGGGGAGATTCATGTCCAGTGGGGTCCTCTTTGAGAGCCCTTTTTCTCTTTCGTGATTAATATGCTTTTTTCCCCCCTTTCTAATGATGAAACTGACCACCCCTTAGTAATGCTAGTCCTTCTACCACATTTGCAGGGGTATTCTTTAAACATCATTTTGAAGGCCATCCTAGAACAAGCCCAGCTAAGGATTTTGAACGGGGCTCAGGTAGTGGGTAGAAGAAGCTCCTGTGCACTCAAGAACTATATATAATACTATAGGGGACCCATCGTCCTTAACCCTCTGGCTTGAGGCTCCCGGGGAAGGAAGGATGGTCCTTCTTCCGTGGGGGACATGACTCTTGGCCGTAGCACTCCTTGACATTGGAACACATGTTCTAACTGGAGATGAGTTTAACTGCCTGAGCTAGAAAGAGGTCGTGTGTAATACCAGGTTTTATATTAAACAAAAATAAATTTTCTCTAACGCGAGTTTTCAGACAGGTTGTCCTAATATATTAACTTCTGTCTGTGTTTTGAATAGTCAATTTCACGGTGAAATGAGTTCTTAATAATATATTTACCACCTGGGAGAAATCTCCCAGCCATCTGGAAAGGAGAGGGGATTTAGTGCCTCCAAACTGAGATTGGATTTTTTTTCCACGGTTATTTATTTATTTTTATATCGGGTAGTGGAGGACGGCTCGGTTCCCGGGCTGATGCTGAAGTGGGCGGGGCGTAGACTGCACGGGATACTGAGCGTGCGCAGTGACGTCCTCCCCAGAGCTGCAGGCTTTGGTACCTGTGTCAGAAAAGTAAAGGTACAGGAGTGTCCTGCATTCTGTTCGGTGCTGGCGGGAAATGCAAAAAGAATAAATTGTGGTCAGTGGCCCCGATTGTATTCTGCATGCTTTCTAGGCGTAGAAAGTAGAGAATTAGAGCAACAATGACTTTGGACTGAAAACGTGGGATTCAAATCCTGAATCTGAGTTTTTTTCATTGCCTTACAATTTACTAAATCCCTTTGGGCCTTATTTTCTGCATCTTTTAAATATCTACCGTTCAAAGTTGCGAGGGTTGGTGATAATGAATGTCAATGACAGCATCAATGTCTAGTATGAAAATATGGAACAGAATTAAAAATAACTTATGGATGGTGGCTAACAGTAATATTGCAATATTTTTGCATCAATGGCAAAGAAGATACTATATCAATTCTGAGAGACAACTATAGAGGGGGAAAGGGGGTATGGTATTTTTCCTTTTGGAGTAATTAAAACATTCTGAAATTGACTGAGGTGATGACAGCACAACTCTGTGATGAAAATGAAAGCCACTGGTAGGTTATACAAGGTGTGGGACTGTATAACACAGTGAAATCCTGTGGAAGATGGACTGTGGTTAATAGGACAATTACGAGAACATTCTCTCATGAACTGTAACAAATATGTAATACTAATACAGAGTGTTAATACCTGGGGGGGGGGGTGTTGGGGGAAAATACACCAAATGTAATATATAGGCTATAGTTAGTAGTAATATTTTGACAATGCTGTTTCACAGTTCGTAACAGATGTTGCACAGCAATTCAAGGTGTTGGTGGGGTGATGTATGGGAGCCCTGTATAATGATATGCATGTTTGTTTTGTAACTTCACAACTTTCACAATACACTTATTGTTTATGTATGTTTATGTATGAATGCTATACCTCAATAAATTTTTAAATGAAAAAAATATATGATACAAACACATCAATTCAAAATCAATATTTGAATTGATCTAGTAGAAAATATTGGAGCTGGATAGATTTTTAAAAGGGGATTAGCATGCTTTAAAAAGATTTTGCAACAACACACACACAAAAATCACCATTCATTCTACAAACATTTACTGAACACCTACCATGTACCAAATACTCTTTGAGTTCCTTCAGATACATCCATGAAAAAAATCATATATTCCTGCCCTATTTGAGCTTACATTCTCGTGCAAGAGAGTGAGTAGACAATAAATTATAAACATAATAAGTAAATCACGTCAAATGTTATAAGATGGTAAATGCTAAGGAGGAGTTTTTTTTAAAAAAACAAAAAGTATGAGAAATTTGGAGTTTCAAAGGAAGGGCAGTTTGCAATTTTAACAGTGTTTTCAGAGTAGGCTTGAATTATAATATGACACAGAGCCAATATTGGAAGCTGATGAGGAATTGAATTCCATGGATGTCAGGGAAAGAATGGTTCAGTCTGGAAGCAGCCAGTGAAAAACCCTAAGGTATGTGCTGGGCATGTCCAAGGAGAGGTCAGATGGTCACTGTGACTGACAATACGTGATCCAGGGTAGATTCATAGGAGTTATGGCAGTGAAGACAACAACAGTAAGCTAGATAAGGAGAGAGGTATAGGTCATTATAAGGACTCGGGCTTTTACTCTGAGGGAAGTTGGCAGCTAATGGAGTGTTTTGCAAAGAAGAGCAGTGACATTTAACTTACATTTTAAGGGAATATTGACTCATTTGGCTTCTATATTGAGACTAGATTTGGATGGGATGTGGCAAATGTAGATGGAGGGAGAAGAGTAAGGAGATGTAGTAACCCATGCAGAAGATGATGGTAGCCTGGGTCAGGGTGACAGCAGCAAAGGCATTGAGAAGTAATTAGTTTCTGGACATATTTTCAAGGTAGAGGAATGTGATTTCCTGATGGAATAAATTTGCAGTATGAGAGAAAAGGAGTAGGCAAGTACGGCCTGGATGATGACTTGCCATTAGTTTGAGATGTTGATGGTTATGAGTTGGTCACGTTTGGGAGGTCAGGTCAGAAGTTCAAATGTGCTGAGTTTAATGTGTCTAGTTGAAGAGAAGGCAATTGCATATGAACTTCTGGAGTTCAGGAATGCATTTGAAACTTGTTGGCATGTGGATGCTATTTAAATTCATGAGACCAAATGAGAGCCCAAGGAAGGTAAATGAGAACAGACGAAAGGGCCAAGAATTGAGCTTCTGAACATAGGGATTAAGTGAGAAAATGGGGTCACAGTGAAGGAGAATGTGAAAGAAGAACCAGCGAAGTGAAGAAAAACTCTGTAGTGTTCTAGAAGCCATGTGAAATGATGTATGGAGGAAGGGAGAGTGATTACATGTGTCCAGGACTGCCGGAAGGTCAAGTTAGATAAGGCCTGAGAACTGACCATTCAATTTGTAAACAGGGGGTTCAATGGCAACACTGAAAAGATTTCCAGTGCAGTACTGATCAGAATTCTGATTGAAGAGAACTGATGGGGGAATATGAAGAGAAGACTAGAAGAAAATAGTAGAGACAACATTTTTGAGGGCTCTTTTTTTTCTATAAAGGAGAACAAAGAAATGGCAAGAGATATAAGGTCAAAAAAAGGCTTTTTAAAAATGGAATAGAGAACAGCATTTTTGTATGTTGATGGGAATGATCCAGAAGGGAGAAAAAAGTGATGTGGGATAGAGAGTGAATGAGAGTTGGAAGGTATCATTGAGAATGTTAGATGTAGGGCGTTCTGGTATCCATTGGAGGTATGTGTGGGAGCTCATCCTGGAAGGTGGATGGACAGGAGGTCTGATACTATGGATGTGCTCTTCTAAACAGTTTTAATTTCCTCATCAAATTAAGAAGTGCAGTGATCAGTTGAACATGAGGAGCATGGGGGAAGTGTTGGAGGTAAAGAAGATAGGAGTAGGGAAGCGGCTGTGGCTCAATCAGTAGGGCTCCCGTTTACCAGGTTCGGTTCCCGGGGCCTCCTGGTGAAGGCAAGCCCGCCCGCACGGCATGGTTAGCTGACCCAGCGAGCACAAGCAGCAAGGGGGGGATAAATGAATAAATAAATAAAATCTTTAAAAAAAAAAAGACAGGAGAAGATATTAACGGATTGTCTTGGAGAGTGGGAGGGTGAATGAATGAGTGCAACAATATGGTTACCCAGTACTACAAGGCCCACTTGAGGCTGGTGATGATGAGTTTAAAGTAAGATCATTCAATTTGTGGTAAATTAAATAAATTAAATGCAATTTTCAAACATTTTATAGGTCAAGCACTGTCCTTGGGTCTGCAGATATAAAAATGAATAAAACACAATACCTCCCTTCCAAGAACTCACAGCCCAACAACGAGAGAGACTAGAATATGAAAAAAAATACTATAATAAATTTAATAATATTATAATTGAGTTATAGTTATTGTTTTGGGAATTCCTGCCAAGTGCTGCTGCCAAAGAGTGACACAGCAATTTGAAGGTGTATTTCATATGAAAACCAGAATGTGAGTCTACCTAGTGACCTGCTATGGTGGATTGAAGCTGTGTGTACTCAAAAAAAAAAAAAAATGTGTTCTTAAATTTAACCCATTCCTATGGGTATGAACCCATATTAAGTAGGATCTTATGATGAGGCTACTTCAGTTAAGGTGTAGCCTAATCCAATCAGGATAGGTCTTAATTCTTTTAGTGAAGTCATTTATAAGCAGAATGAAATTCAGACACAGAGAAAAAGTCACAGGAAGCAGGAAGCTAGCCATCAACAGGCCTCAAAGGGAGAAACCAGGAAACACCACCATGTGCCTTGCCATGTAACAGAGGAGCCAAGGATCACCAGCAGCCAGTCCCAGAATGCCACACTGTTGGAAGAAAGCATCACCTTGATGACAACTTGATTTGGACTTTCATTAGCCTCAAAACCATAAATTAATAAAATCCCATTACTTAATCTGATCCATTCTTTGTAATTTCCTTGAGCAGCCTAGGAAACTAAAACACCTCCCATTACTCAATAAATGTTTATTAAATGTCCAGCATCAGGCTAATTGTTAGTGGTACAACTGCCACCAAAATTACACTTCTGCACTCAAAGAGTTCATCTTGGAATACAGTGATTTCTGACTTTAGCTTCACATTTACATCCTCTTGGGGCTTTTACTTAGCCAGATATCACAACTTTATCTCCAACAAGGAAGTTGGAAATGTTAAAATTTCCCAGGGTTTCCAATGTGCAAAGGAAGAAAACCACTGATCTAGCAGGGGAGACAAATTAGAATAGGGAAAAATGAGAATACAAGTGTGGTAAATGGAGAAGAAAAATGTAGTAGGATAGCCCATTCAAGGGCTAGCATGTCAGGTAGAGGCACCAATGGAAGACCCTCCTGAGCCGATTGGGGAATGAGTAATATCATCATGGGGAGTGGAGTGAGGAAGTTTATACTCTCACTAGCGTGCATGAGAATAGGAAATTTATAGAGGGAATAATGACATTATATTGTTGTTTTAAGTTGTATTTTACTGATTACTTTTATGGTTGAGTATCATTTTATACACTTATTGGCCATTTGGTATTCCTCTTTATGAACTGCCCATTTTCCCTATTAAGATTTTCCCCCTTCTTGGTTAATAGGTGTCTGCCTTCCCAAATCTTTGGACACTGAGTTGTTGTTAGTTATATGTACTGCAAATATCTTTTCCCTGTCTGTACCTTGTCTTTTCACTTTATGATTTTTTAATTTAATTTTGTTTTATTTTAATGAAGTGAACACTATCTTTTCTTTGATGGCTATCTATTTGTGCATTTATGTATATGTTTGCATAAAAAAATCATTTCCTACTTGGATTTTATAAAGATACTCTAATATTTTATTCTAATAAGGACAAAACTTTGCTTCTCATATTTAACTGTTTTATCTGTCTACAAACAATTTTTGTATATTGCATGAGAGAGAAGTCCAGGCACTGTTTATTCATTCCCCATGAACCTACAGCATCAGTTTTTTCACAAATCCAGTTTTCATGCATGTGTTATTTTCTTTTGGGGACTCTTACCCTATACCACTTTTACAGTTGTCTAATTTTAGTCCAATGCTACACTGTATCTTAACTAATATTACTATATACTAAATATATTTACTTATCTGGAAGAATGTGTATTCCCACCTTTTTCAAATTCCTTTTAGTTATTCTTATTCCTTTGCTCAGCCTCCTAAAATTAATGTCAAGTATCATGAAAACTTCTCTTGGGATTCAACTAAAAGTGTATTAGATTAAATTTATAGAATGATTGGTATGAATTGACATATTTATGATATTGAGTTTTCCTATCCATGGACATGCTCTATGTTTTCATTTATTTAGGTCTCGCTTTTTGGTTTCTAATAAAATTTTATAATTTTTGCTGTAAATCTCCTTTACATATATTGTCTAGTTCTTCCCAGAAACCCAATTTTTGTGGCCATTGTAAATAGTGTCTTCTATACTTTTTTTTATTTGTATGCAGCTTGTGTTTAAGAATTTAATTGCTATTTCTTCATTGATCTTAGATTCAGCAACTCTTCTAAACTCACATATTAATTCTAATTTATCCTTTGATTCATGAGGATTTTCTTCATTGATAATCATGTCATTATCAAGACATCATAAGATCGTTTTTTTTCTTTTCTAATCCTTACACCCTTTATTTTATTTTTTTTTTGCCTTGTCTCACTTTACTGGATCTGATCTCTTACATACTGTTGAACAGATGCAGGGCAAGTAAGCACCTTTGCTCTGTCCCTGACTGTAGAGCAATTGCTTCAAATGGCTTAACTGCTAAATGTGATGTTTGTCATATGTTTCTGGTAGGTGCCCTTTCAGTTAAAGAGGCTTCATTATAGCATCATGAATGTACCACATTTTATTAAATAGTTGTTCTGTATCTACTGAGGTGAAGAATAGTTTTTTGGATTGTTCCCCTCAATGTTGAACAACTGTTCTTGGGGTTCAGTGAATAAATCCACTAGTTACACGCAGAGCCTAGCTCAAGGAAAATATCCGAGACAAAAACAAAGGGGGTTTGTGTAGGATGGTGTTGCTATTCTAGAATGGGAGTGATCTGACTGAAATGGACACCTGCTCCTTCAGTATCATCCACGTATATGTTGTGGGTTTGTGCGTGTGTGTGCACATGTGTGTAGGTATTGTTTTCAACTTTACCAGCAAGTGTTGGTTGTTCCTGATAATTCAAAGGCTCTTCTGAATGTATTATTTTATTTCACTTTGTTGCATTCCTAGTATTGTTAATGTGTATGTTTTCTCTCTTTTTCATCCTCAAGCTAATACAGGCATAAGAGTTTTGTTGGTCTTTTATGGGAATGACATCTTAACTTTGTCAACCCTCTTGGATTTTTAGTTTTCTATTTCAATAGTTTCTTCTCTTGTTTTTATTTCTTTACTCTGTATATCTTTTGAGTTTACTCATTTGTTCTTTTCCAACTATAATCATTGGCTTACTAGCTTATAAATTTTCAATTTTTATTATTTTCTAAGTCTTCTAAATATTCTACTGTTTTAGCTATAAGCTATACATCTCAATACATAATTTCATTATGATTTCGTTTTAAATTCTTTTGCATATTTACATTGATTTCTAATTTGATTCATGAGCTACTTTTAAATTTCTGAATGTATGTTTGTATGTATATATGTGTATATACATATATTCATTATATATGTATATACATTATAGTCTAACTCCATCACTTACTACCATATTGATTTGTGAAAATTAATAAAGTGTTTAGTCTTTGAAATGTGATGATTTCTCAGTGAATATTTGCTATTATTGTATATTAAAATTATTTTAGTGCATAATTGCATAATAATCTTCGTAATTGTTGATGATAATAGTAATAATAATAATGCTAAGGCAAAACTAGGAAACGAGATCAGGGGAGGTCCAAAAAATAGAATTCGGTACATTTCTGTTGATCAAGGACAGGACTTGCTGTTAGAAACTTAAGCTCTGGCCAAACCTGGTAGGAAGAATCAGGGAGACATGGTGAGGTTGAGAACAGAATGAGTACATAGGAATTGTGCAGTTCTTTCCGGAATGGAATAATCACTCTTTATTTCCTGGTGCTTAAAACACAGCGGTATTCTCTGCTCTTCTCCCCACTTGCTCTGACACCAATATTAGGTTAGAAATCACTTGAGAGTTTACCAGCCATTTCTTAGCTCAAAAATGGATGGTAGTGATGGAAGCACAACATTGTGAATGCAATTAACACTGCTGAATTGTATATTTGAAAGTGGTTAAAATGGGAAATTTTAAATTGTATATATGTTACCAGAATAAAAATTCAAAACAACAGCAACAACATAGACTGTACAACACAAAGAGAGAACCCTAATGTAAACTATGGACTATAGTTAATAGTAATAATATTGTTTGATCAATTATATAAAAGTATCATACTAATGCAAAATATTAATAGGGTAAACAATGTAGAGGAGGCATAGGGGAATTATGTGCCTTCTGCATGAGTTTTCTGTAAACCTTCAACTGCTCTAATAAAAATAGATGGAAAAAATAAAAATTAAAAATAATGGACCTGTTAGTCATACCTCAGAGGTAGGCACTAGGAAAATATCTAAGACCGAAATATAAAATTGGGAGTGAGGGAATTCATGTTTTATCATAGGGGAGCAAAGACCTGCATATATAAGGAAGTCCACGGCTTCAATACCAGATTCTATATCATCCTCCAGAAGCCAGAGACAAATGCATGCAGGCCTCTGCTGTATTTCAGCCCAGTTGATGAGTTTTACTTATGCTGAACAATGCCATCTCTTTGTAGTAACTTTTCACTCAGCGGGAGTATCTTTTCCATCCTTACCACTCTAATTCTTATCTTTCAGGTGAGGGTCTTGCTGTTTTCCCTACCACTGGCAGCCATCCACCAATGTCCGAAAGCGACTGGCCCCAAAGAGAGTTTAACATATGTAGGGGCAAGTGTGTTAAACTGTCATTTCTTCAACTAAGAAGAGTAGTCTAAGCTTGCTTATCAGGTTGCTTCTTGCACTGAAAATATATGACTCACATGCCTTCTCAGTTTGGGTTGTTAAGCATAGTGCCAGGATCCAGTTAATATCTACTCTCTCTGAGGAAATTTCCTATACTTGGAAGCCAATATGGTCATTTTTCATCCCAATTTACAGATGTCCCCCATATAAAAACCAAAAATGCAATGGTTGAAGCTCCCTATCACCACCGTATTAACCAACCTCGGGACTATGAATGACTGATAGAAATCTCTGATTGACCAGTTTTCCCATACCTCAACAGAAAATCTATGTTCTTAGTAGTTTCCTAGGTGAGAGAATGGACTGACACAACTGGAAATTGCCTAATTGTCTCTCACATTAGCAATGTGTTCTATCTGCTTTGTAATCTGACTTATTCACAATGGGTTTTAGGGTTAGTTCAATGCTTTTGCTTGGGATTGCATTTACTATATCCTAAATATTCTTAAGCAGATGTCATTCATTCCTTCATTTTCCACCCAGTAATTGTTGTCTTCATAAGACCACAATGGCGCATAATTCATAGACCTCAAGGAGTTCAGAGTTTAAGCACAGAGACAGACACACAGTCCTACAACCTCTATAAACAAAATAAAGGTAATGATACCAATCAGGAAGACCAAGTTTTTATGAGGTTCCAGAGAGCTGCCATTTAACACAAGCTAGAAGGCTCCTTGGAGAAGCCAATGTTCTATCAGAGTCCTAATGGGTATATAGGCTTTCTTTAGGTAGAGATGAGAATCAAGAGATAGCTGAGGAGAAACCATCTGGAGAGAAGTTCAGAGCAAAGGCATAGATTTGAAAAGATGTCTTGTGCATGGAACAACCCAGATAAATCAAGCTGGTGGGATATAAAATGTGACTATGGTGTGGTATAGGGTGAAGCTGTAGACAAAGATAGGAGCATGTCACACACAGATGACTTTGTACACTATGTACATAGGTTTGGCTTTAACTCGTCAATGGCGAAGAGTGATGGATGGGTTCTGAGCAAGGAAGTAGACATTGGCAGATTTTTGTTTTATCATGGCTTTGCCATAATTTTAGGACAGATTATCAGTTAAGGGAAAAAATATTAGGAAGCTTATGAGCTTGCACAGCTTTATGGAGCATTCAGTGTATTCTCTGGCACATGGTTTATTGGCTATCTATTGTTGCAGAACAAATTACCCCAAAATAGTAGCTTAAAGCAACAGTCATTTATTACCTGTTACAGTTGCCGGGGGTCAGGAATTCTGGCACAGCTTAGCTGGGTTATCCAGCTCAGAGTCTCTCATAAGCTTTAAAGCAGGATATCTGTCAGTGTTGTAATCATCTGAGAGCTCTTCTTGGGGTGGACCCACTTCCAAGCTTACTCACTTGGTTGTTTGCAGGATCCAGTTCCTCTTGGGCTATTGGCCTGAGGGTCCCAGTTCCCTGATGACTGTTGGCCACAGAATGCTCTCAATTCCTTGCCACATGGACCTTTCTGTGGGACAGTTCACAATGTGACATCTTGCTCTATTAGACCAAGTGAGTAAGAGAACAAGAGAGAGACCATGAGAAATAACCTAATCTCATCCCAAATGATGGCATCCCAGCCTTTTTTTCTGTATTCTGTTTCTTAGAAGGAAGTCACTAGGTCCAGCCCACAATGAATAGAAGGGAATTACATAGGACTTGTGTACTGGGAGTGGGGGGTGGTTCATTGGGGATCATCTTGGAGGCTGGCTGCCACATGTGGGAAATGTCCATTATATAATAGCAAAATGTTTGCTAAATGAAGGAAACACCTTTCATCTCTATTCTTTATTTTCTGTTTTTGTGATAAGGTTTTCTGATTATAGGTTCATTTGTCATTGAATGGAATTTTGTTAAGGGGTTCCAAGTTTTAGATATAAAGTTGGTATGAAAATACAAGATGTCTTGAATATATATATTTATTTATTTATATATATTCTTACTCTAACCACAACTCCTTTTCTTCCATACTTGCCTTAAGTTGTTTTATTTTTTCTTTTCTCTTTGGATTTCAGCTAAACAAACAATTTAATATCTGTAAATGAAGACATGGAACCCCCAAATTGTCATAGCTCTCAAGTTGAAGTTTCCTTAATATTATTATTAAATAGTTGATCTCTTTTACTTCTCATCTAATAAATTTAAACTGTTGCTGCTTGGAATCCTTTTTTATCTGGAGGAAAACTACTTCCTTGATGATGTGATTGTATCAATACCAATGTAGCCTTCAGCTATCTACAAAGCTATGGGAAGGTGATGATGGATGCTCCTACTGAGAGCACTTTTGTAACATGAAACATTCGGGCTTTATATCAGCTCCTCTTGGATGCCTCTTGAAGAGGTCTACTTCCATTTGACCTTTGACCTTTGATCATATCATTAATTTGAATGCTCACTTTTAAAATACTTTTAATAACCAACAGACAGTGTATACATTTTATGAAGAGCTTTCACAGCTGTCATCACCATTGGTTGTCATGCGAGCTCTGAATCCAGGTGACGGTTTGGCTCCAAATCACATATCTAGGAAGTGTCCAAGGCAGAACTTGAACATCTTCTGCTTTGTGTCTCTGCTGTGTTCTTGTAATTACATCACAATGCATTGTGGAATCACAACACTATGGATTTTCACAAATTAAGGAGTTTTATTTGAACTACTACCTGAATATATTAGTTTTCAATGTTTACAGGAAAGGTTGCCCTAAATAATACTTTGCAGTGTCTGACTACTCTTACATGAGCTATTTTGTGCTGAGAAAACTTAAGGTTTCTCATCTATAAAAAAAGGTTTATAATCATTCTCCCTAATGATAATATGAGGTCAAATATAACATAGGTTTATAATCACTCCACCCAATAAAAAGAGGCTCAAGAAACTAATTGTAAGTAGGTCTATGAGTTTACTTATTTTGGTTTACCAATGGCATGTTTTAGGCAAAGCCTAGTACTAAACAAATTAGGAACATAGAGGGAGATGGAGACAAAGATCCTGTCTCCAGGAAAGACTGTAATTTAGAAGAATTGTTCCAAACGTTTCTTAGGTCAAGTAGCTTTTTAGAGTCCATTGATGACAATGAACCTTGCCTGAAAATTCCTCACTGGAAAAATAATAGTGCATAGAATTTCAGAGGCATTTATAGATTAGTGACAACTCACCTCTGATGTAGTAAAGACCCCTTGATCTAAAAGCCAAGGAGACTAAGTGTAGGTTACCATGACCATTAGAGTAGGCTACTGCCCAGGGTTAGATTTCATAGCTTGCTAATATCATTGTTAATGTAAACACTTGAAATTGTTCCATTGACAGGTAAAATTCACTTTCTCATTCACAGTTGCAGTTTGGGTATTTGGACTAGCAATCAACTGAAATGAAGGATTGCTTCACAATTAATGAGAGACAGTGAATGTTCTCTGAGTCCATTCATCAGGTTAAATTTTCATCCTAGCAGCTCTTATAGAACATCAGTCCATCATAACCACAAGAGAATAAAGCTAGTGCTATTTCCTTTCCTTCCCCATATCACTTAGTGCTAAGGCTAGCAACTCTGTGTATACTAGGGAGTCATGTTTTTCTCCTGTAGACAGTCCTTGATCCCTGCAGAGTATGCATTTCTCCTAGGGAGATGTAGAGGAGGGTGGGTGGTGGGAGGTTGATTGCAGATTTCCTTTCCTTGACATGGAAGCTTGGTATGTCCTTCCAAGAATAGAGGACATTGCTCTCTATCCACTTAAAGAAAACCAAGAAACAATCAACAAAGGGATTAACAAGATTCCTTTGGGTAGGTGCTGCAGAGGAGAATGGTCTAATGAGCTGAGCAGCAACAATCAATGTTCAAACTGAAGCAAGGTCAGCAGGTCACACTGTGGCATCTGATTTGTCTGGGATTGTTCCGTCGATAAATGACCTGGCAGGAAATGGCTATAAACAAACAGTACCATCTTTAATTCAAGGTGTAGACTGAGGGGAGGGCAGTGACCCATAGGATTTTTGATTAGAAGAATAGGCAGGAGGTTGTTTTTCAGATTTTCTTCAACAGAAATATCTGCAGTGTTGGTCGAGGTGTCTGTATTGAGATGTCCCCTTTGCCTGCTGGCTATGTATTTCGATCTTTGCAAGCTGTCATCAGGACCAGTGCCATCCTGATACTGCTAATGACTGAGCATGGACCCTCCTGAAACTCACATGCAAGCTAAGTTGTGACTTGCTTTAATCCGTAGGGAGCTAAATTTTATCATCATCGGTTGGCTGCCTCACCAAGTTTAAGGGAGACTGTTTTGCGTTCAGGCTATATATAATTATTGGCATTGAATGGGTCTAAATAAGTTATCAGATGAAAGTTAAAATATTGCAGATATCCCAGTGTTGAAAAACTTTGGTAACATGGAGCAAAAGGGTCCTTAGAATCAAGGAATGTTAGAATACCAGGCAAGAAAAGGGACTTGAGGTTATACAGTCCAATCCTCTCATTTCACAGATGTTAAGATGGAAACGCTAAGTATTGAAATGATTCCCTGGCTCACAATTCAGTCCCTCTAAAGGAAAAAATCACTTTTGTTTATTTTACTTTTTGGTTACCATTTCCAGCCAATGTGACTTTTATGTCTTAATAAATTAAAGGAATGACATTTCTCTCCATATTCAGAAGGGGTTGGTTTTTCTGGTAACCCCTAAGAGGGTTTGTGTCTCCAAACTCCTTTGCTGAATTAGTGATGTATCTATATCTTTATATAATATAGATATGCAAATTTAAAACTCTTTCAAATCACCATTGATCTGTAAGACCTTCTGCACTCTGTTAAGACTGTTAAGAACATTCTTTGCATGTCTGGCACCTGGTGAAGATGAACTCAGATGAAGCTTTTCTTTCCCCAGGAAGCCCCTTTGAAATGCCCCCTCTTTTGTGCCCCTCTTATCTTCATACATATCCCTTATATAGTAGCCTCTGCTAGGACATACAATTATTTTCCAACCAGGCAGTGAATTGTATGAGGGGAGGAGCCATGACTTTTTGTTTCCATCCCCAGCATAGAACCACCATAAATTAACAATTAAAAATAACTTTATCAAATGATGGATCTAAACATGGACCAGAGAGCCATGCAAAGATTTGCTAAACTAAAAGGAAAAACAAATGAACAAACAAACAAGAGCTAGAGAAGAAGAGGGAGAAGGAAGCAAGTAAGAAGAAACAGCTGTCATTCTGGCCAAAGTTCTGAGGAAGAGTTGAGGTCATCTTTCATTTCATCTCCTGAATTAATTTGCCTGTCTGGAGTCAGTCAATGGGATGCTCACCATGTTTGGGATGAGTTGGCTTTATTACACAGCTGCTGGACTGGTTGATAGAATTGTCCTTGATGTTCCAGAATAGAGAGAAAGGCAGCAAGTAACAGAGAGGGAGTGTGTGAAGGGTTCCTGCAGGGCTTGAGTGTTATCACCTGCTGAGGCAGCTCCCTGCAGAGCCAGACACAGTGTGCAAATGGCAGTCACTGTGTGCTTTGAAGCCGCTGGCCTTGGGAACTTCAAACAAGGAAAGGATAGACAGATGATCTATGGGAAATTAATATCTAACAGGTATAAAAATTGCTCTCCCTGTCACCTTAATCTCCTGCCTGCTCACTGAGAGTGTTTACTTCTGAACAAACTGAACATTTAATACAAAGGAGGCTCCCACAACCTTAATTTTTCTAAAACAGAAAACCTTACATTTTCAGTAGCATCTATTTTATTTTCTTTTTTCCTTTCACTTTGAACTGTTCCTTTCTCTAGGTTTTAGAAGATTCCCCAGGAAGGCAGAGGAGTGAGTAAGGAAAGAGCTAGGCTGGCAGGTTAAACATGGTACCATAGCCCTGGAGCTCAGCAGTCGTCCCGAGAATGCCCGTGGAATCATTCTGAGAGTCAGGATCAGTTCTTCTGCCACCTACCTGGATATAACCCGCCTGACCTAGGATCTTTTGTTTTTATTTGACTGCTGAGGTAGAAAGGTTTCTCTCAGAGTATAACTGAGAAGGGTTATGGCTTGCCTCAATTCATCCATACACCCACCTATCCATCCACCCATCAACCAGTTTGTTCATCTATCCATCCATCCATTTATCTACCTTCCATCCACATGTTCACTCATACATCCACCTATCCATTTACCCATCCATCTACCCATCCATGCATCCATCTATCTATCCATCCATCCATTCAATGCCTGCTTTGAACAAGTAGTCCATCAGCCGATATTTGTGGAGCACCTACTCTATGCCCAAAACTATGCTAGATGCTGGCAATATAAGGAGAAAACTGGGTGACCCTGCCCTCAAGGAGCACATGTTCTACAGAAAGAGAGACCTATAAGCTGATAAATCTTTTATATCACCCTCTTGCCTTCGACACACACTGGTTAACCCTTCCCTCAAGTGCCTACCTGAGAATCCCTCCACAGTGCCCCACATTGTTGTTTGTCCAAGACTTTCCCGGTTTTAACACTGAGAATCATTTTCTAGGTAATCTCTCAATCTCAGGCAAACCAAGAGGGTTGTGCCCGTACTGCCACCATCTCAGATTGTAAACCAGCATTTCTCAAAGTGTGCCTAGCCCCTCCTCCCACACCCTCATGGGCCCCCATCCATGCAGGAAGCTTCAGCATCACCCGGGACCTGGTCAGAAATGCACATTCTTGGGCTGTTTCCCTGACCCATCTAATAAAAAACCCTGTGGGTGGGGCCCAACCATCTCATCTGTGTTTTAATAAGCCCTGCACGTAATTCTGAAGCACCTAAATTTTGAGAAGCACTGTTCAAAACTGGTTTTGCCTTATGATCTATAAGTGTTTTTCTATCATAAGATGTGCTCAGAAGCCTATCAGGTAGGCTGACTAGTAGACTTGAAAACCAGGTGCTAATGGTGATATTATATTAGCAGAACTAATAATTATTTTTAAATTAATTAGATATGAAATTTAAAATACTTTGACAGCAGAGAAAGCTGAGAAGCCATAACTGTAATGCAAGGAAGCTTTCTTTTGAAAGGAAGCATGCATGAGAGACCGAAGTAGTACTAAGCATGGACAGCCTGACAAATTGTTTCCCTTTGTAGATTGTATTTTTACAAAGCCCTGCAATGTATTTGTGTAAAGTCTACAGAGTTTAGCAGAGCAAATATTTGGAGAAAGGCCTGCATTGCCTATAAATAAAACCCATTCCATGTCCCAAACTCAGAGTCCAAGAATCTGAGCTGTCACCTCAGCTTGAGCCCTAAGTGATTGTGAATATGTTATATTCATATATAAAAATGAATAGGCAAACATCTAATATGCTCTGAACTTTACTTCTTTCATAATAACTCTTTGCTCCTTCTTCAAAGATATTCTGAAGCAGGTTCTTTTGAACACAATGTCTTTGTAAACTGCTGTTTCCTTCTGAATGACTTACACGCTCCTATATTGAATAAATAACATATTGAGTTTTGCTGAAATCGCCTAGACATGCTATTAGTAGAAAGGGTACAATAGAAGGGCTGCTCCATAATAGGTTAGGAAAGTGAACAGACACACTGTCATGAATTTCACTCCTATGCTCAGAAAGAAAGCTTTGATATTGATACAGGAACCTCACAACTGATGGCCACTCGGAATAGGGTGCTGTGTTTTCTGGGTTGCTCCAGAGGATGAGAGAGGCTGCCTGGCCTGTGTTTGTGGTAACTATGTGTAAAGGTGTTGTGGGTTCTGAAGACAGAGGGACAGGCACAGCAGATGAGGCCCTTCCGTTAAGGAACTACCATTTGAGAGAACAGGGATGCCAATTGTTAACCAATTATGAAGAAACGGATCGTTCTTGTTGGCCATCAGCACTCTGGAGGGAGTAAGGATGTGCTATGATTGCTGGGGGGAGGGGATTGCTAACTTGAGATGCTTTGGTCAGGGAAGGTCTTTGTTCAGAGGTGAAATTGAGTTGAGAGCTGAAGGAGGAGAGGAAACCAGTCCTGCAAAAAACACAAGGACCCGTATTCAAGGCAGAGGAAGTATCAAGTGCTCAAGACTTGCATAGGCTCTGAGAGGGGCTGGGGCTCTGGGGAGAGGTGAGAGGTGAGGTCAGGGAGACCTGGGAAGATCAGGCCATTGTAAGGAGTTCTGATTTTACTTTAAGAGCAATAGGGAGGGTGGACATTTAACTTATAGTCCAAAAGGAGATACTTTTGAAAGTGAAAGGTCACTATTAATTATACCTGGACTATGGGCACAGAAAGGGAGGTTATAGATAAAATACATTCTCCCTAGGGGTAAGCAGTATGGTGACAAGATTTCTGTTTTTAAATGATCGTTTCAAATGCTCTATAAAGAAGGCTGGGTGGGAAGGCAAGAGTGGAAATGAGGTCAACATAAATCCATTTGATGCACAAGATAGAGGATGATGGCCAAAGAATCATGCAGCTTTTTGATCCATACTGGTTGGAATCATTTGAATGGTTTGCCCTGAGCGACTGAAACTAAGCCCATGCCACAGTGCTGGGCAGGGCACACATAGTATTTGACAATTCTAGACCATCAGAACTAGGAGGCACCACTTGCAGCTTAGAAATGGTAAATTTAGACCAATTAAAATGAAGGACTTCTTTACCCAGCAGGCAGTAAGTACATGAAAATTGTTACTCCCAGACTTGGTACAAGCTGACAATCTAAAGAGGTTAAAAGACAGTGAATGGAATGAGTTGCTAAGGGAAACTAGCTTATTTTTGATACATCCATAATGTTGTGATATTAATGTGAAGAAAAGTCACCATGGTCTCTCTCTGTACCAACTTCAGAGGCAATAAAGGACTAAAATGTCTTTGTATATAATTCTAGATGGTGATTTTTTAAAATTTTGATTTCTCCTCTGCTTACTAAAAAGCTCAAATTCTTCTGATCCGAACAAATAAAAAAAGATAAAACAAACAAAACAAACCTTTCTTTTGGCCCTGCCTTTCTTCAAACTACTATATCCTTTTCCTTCTTCTTGTCACTGCCAAATCACTTCAAATCAGGGGTTCTTATCCTATTTTGTTCCATGGATCCCTTTGCCAGTCAGGTGAAAACCATGGACCCCTTACTAAGCCCACACTCTATTGTGTATTATTTAATAAATATATCACACCCACACCAACATGTCCCCACAAGAGTAATTTTTTTTTTGAATTTCAATTCAAGCTCACAAACCCCTTGCTAAGAACCCCTACTTTAAACCGTTGCATATATTTCCAATCCTTCACTTTCTTGCCTTGCATTACTGCTCAGATTAGTGCCTTTTCACTATCATCCAACAACTCTCTTTGAATTTCTCTCTCACGGTGGGTAAAATTCCCTAATAACAACTGCAGTGGAGTCTCTCTTCTGATGTGTTTTGTGCTCTTTGCAGCACTCGGAGGTCTTTGAGCTTCCTGAAGTTTTGAGACCCTATCTCCTCCCCTCTTCTCACAGTGAATCATGACCTCCTTAGGGACATTCATCTTCATTTTCTCTAGTAGGTAACTTAGTGACTGACATATAGTAGGTTCTCACAAAATGGTCATGATATTGAATTTTGTTTAAAATGGTGTATCATTTTTCACCGTCAGATCCCCGTGCCAGACAGATTGTTGGTGTTCAAGAATATTTGATGAATGAATGAAAGCAGGAGCTATTGAACTAAATAGACAGTGATGGGATATTTATGACACCCTTCTAGGGCCCAGCAGTGTGTTAACTACACTGGGTGCTAGCAAATTATTGTGCACTCAGCATCGTTTACCTGTAGTCTCCCTCTGCTCACCATCCATTCTCTCCTTAGCAAGCCGGTAAGTGGACGCTGCCCCTCATCTTACTGTTATTGAGAAATCTCCATCTTTGAAAATGTAGAGTGTTCTTGGAAACATCAGATGCAAAGATCACATATTATATAATTTTATAATTAAGAAAGAGATTAGAAATTATCTATTCCAAGTCTCCAAGCTTTTTCAACAATTAATAGTCACGTTTAATCCCCATATCACCATTTTCAAGAATGTCTCCTCAAATTTATACTCAGTAACTACTCATTTTCTCCTTTTCAATAAAGACATACATATCTGCCATTCAAAGCTACTGCTCAACATTCATTCCTAAACTGAGTAAATATTTATTGAATTAACAAGTCCCCATCATCATGGTAGATGTCAGAAATTAAGCAATGAGCACAAAACAGTTTCCTTGCTCTCACAAACTTTATGATCTAGTTTAGGAAATATCCAATATTACCATCTCAGGAATTTCATGAAAAGTTAAAGAAACATTTTATTTCAACTTGATGTTTACTGTCATTTTGTAGATAAATGTATAGCATCTATATCTATGTCTGTCTATCTGTCTGTCTGTCTCTCTCTCTATCTACCTACCTACCTACCGACCTACCTACCTACCTATCTACCTATCATTGAAAATGCCCATGACCATTTTAGAGGCTTTAATACAGGGTCAGCATTTCCAAGTTTTCAGCCATGCATCTAGTCTAACAGCTCACTCTACAGACTAATGTGCTAAGGCCCAGAAAGACTTTTAGTGGTGTGCCCAGGGTCATGCCTCTAATCAATGATAAAGCCTGGAGTAGAACTGAGATCTGGATTTCCAATTCTGGCCATTTTCTTTTTTCTTTCTCTTTTGATTTCTTTGCAGCCTTTGATCCTCTTCATTCTTTTGCTTTGTATATAATATTAAAGTATCTAAGAACTCTATTAGCAATGAAACCTGTGTAACTTAGTTTAATCCAGCATTTTCCAGACTTAAATTAACCACAATCCTCTCATTTCAACTTGCAGTTACAAACATCTCATGGGACACACTCCTTCTACAGTACAGTCTTATGGAAACACTGGCCTGGATAATAAGTTCAAACTCCTTAACTTGTCATTATAATCTCTTCATCACCTATTTTTTTTTTTTATCTCTGTCTTCCATAACTCCCATCTGTAGATCCTCTCCTAAAGTCAAAGTGCTGAGTTATTTTATTTGCTACTCAGAATATCCCTTGCGTTTCACTGCTACATTTTTCCTCATGCCGTAGCCTTAACCCATAACAGGCATCCCATTCCCCTCAGCCCACATAAACCCTGCCCATATTTCAAGGTCTATATGCAGCTTCCTCCAATGAGTCCAGCTGGAGATCATCCTTTCTCCTCTCCTCCCCCATAATACTTACAGTCTGCACCTTTCATTTGGCAGTGAGAATGTATTACTCTTTGCTGTTAGTTATCTTTGTGTGTTCATATGTCCTTTCCTGTGGATAGAAACCTTGTCTTATTCTTTATAGCTCCCAGAGGGCAAGTAGTCAGTAAAAACTCAGAAATTTGAAAATCAGTTAGGACTCCCCTGCCTCCTGCACCCTCACTAAATGACATCTCAAATTTGTACTATCTTTTCCATTCCCATTGCTAAAACCTTAATCCCGGCCTTTTATCTCTTGCCTAGTCGATGTTATTGTCCCCTAACTGGTCTCCTTATCTCTTGGCTCACCCACCTCCAATAATTTTCCACCCTCCCACGAGATGACCTTTCTGAAATAGAAATCTGATCAAGTTATTCCAATGCCATCCCATCATCTGCAGGAAAGGGCCCCAACGCCTTCATGTAGCATAAAAGGCCCTTCGTTGTCAGGTTTCTGACAACTTTTCCATCTTTATCTCTCTCTCCACTCTGCCTCTTCCTCACTACCCCTTCTTTTCCTTCCCAGATTTCACCAAACTGAGTGGCATAGTGATTCTGGAATAAATAAGTTGTTTTGTGATTTTTTTTGCATTTGCCTGGGATGTTAACCCCCAACGTCCTCCCACACACTCTCTTCTGTCTGGTACAGATTTTCATTTCTCTTTGTTTGCTGCGTTTCTGCCAGTTACTCTGTTGAAGATTTTGTGAACCTTCCAGGACGAACATAACACCCTCACCTCCCTCTCTCTGTCTCCTTTCTCTTTCTTAGTTTCTCTTTCTCTCTCTCATGCACACACAAACATAAACACACTTCTAGCCACCCTGTTTTGCAATTGTCCAAGTATTTCTTTATTTCCCACACTGGGCTGGAGCTATACAAGGACAGGGACTCTGTTTTGGTTATCGTTGCATCTACTTTATCTACAAAGAAACCTGGCCTACAGTCAGAGCTCAGAGTTTGGTGAATGAATAAACAAATACATGAATGGTTACAATTTGTGGGTCCTAAGAGGCTGCTGTGCACTGTGAACTAAACTCATGTAATGCAGGACACCCAGGTCAGATGAGAAGAGTCCTTTGGAGCAAAGCAGCAGCATTTCTAAAGCTTTGTCCTCACCTACACTGACTTCCAAGCTCAGTGATATTGCTTCAGTAAGCTTTGTAGGAAGTGGAGCCACAGCATCTGGGAACCCACATTTTTTAATCATCCCTTCTAAATCAGGGATGTAAAGAGTGAAAGATTAGCAAAGACTCTGTGGTGCTTAGTCATTCCTTGCAAATCCCCAAATCAGATGAAACAGTAGGAATCCAGACAACTTATTTTCAGTGCTCCCCATGCCTTAACCCCACCTTTGTGTGAGGGACACCTAAGGTACTTTCAAAGACAATAGTGGGATGGGACAGAAGGGGCCACCTTTGTTGTTTTAATCTAACTCATTCTCAGTCCAGAAAACTGGAGATCATCTAGATGACAGCATCACTTCATCATGGATTTACTAATCTTGAGCTCCTAGAACATGATTTCAGTTCCTAAAAGTCTGTTTTCTTCTTCAGCATCCTTCCAACCATTCATTCATCATCCATCCACCCTCCATCTGGCATACATGTCAAGTGCCTGCCTCATGCTAGTTATAAGAACATAAAAATAAATGCATTCATAGAGTTCACAATTGTGCGAACATAGCATGTTCTTTTTAAACCCATAGTCCTGACAAATAGAAAAGGTAAAACATTCACTAATTAAGGTTTCAAGAAAGCTCTTATTTCTATAACACTGTAGAGAACCCTGAAGATCTGGAACTAATTGAGAACTTAGAATCTTGGATGGCTCTCCCCAGATGAGTCCTAGTATGTTAAGGGACAATTGGAGGTAAAATTGTCTCTTGTCCCTTCAAACAGTGCTCTTGGGGGTTGCAAGTATAACCATATAGAGTGAAAAGGGCATCACTTTGAGTCTTTCCTTGTGCATCTCCACGAAGCCCTGCCCTGCCCCTCCTGGGATGGGCCAAGGTTAGTAAAGAATAGTCCTGAAGAACACATTTGGATGAAACCATGTTTCATCACTTACTAGTTATGTGACTGGGGCATGTTATTTAACCTCTCTGTCCCTCAATTTCCTCACCTAAAAAAATAGGCTAGTATTATTATCTACTGCATCTCATTGCAAATAGCTGGAAGCAGTGTAAGTAAAGGGCTTGCATGTCCTCGGTGCACTGGTAAGTGCTCAATGGAAGGTTTTGAAGAGCGTGAGAATGTGCATCACCATAGTAAAATAGCCTCTGAAACACTTTGCATTTCATTTCAGAAGTCCCCTTCCTCTCGTCCTCATTTCGTTTCCTCTCTTTCTGAGACCATTAAAGGTTGTTCTCATCAGTAAGGACATTTTTTTAATCTTCCTCCTTTCTCACTTCCTCCACTTACCCCTGAGCAGGAAGAAATATGTGTTCCTCATGTATGAGTAACTCCGATATCTATTAGAGTCCTCTGAGTACTGAGAGAGCTTAGTCACTGCTGGGGATGATGCGTCTATATTGGGCCTCAGTTCATATCTATGGCATTCAACATAACAAAGAATTCTCAGAAGCAGCTATGAGATTCAGGATCGAGGGTAGGACAAAACCAACCTGAGGGCTTTATTGAGAGTGTGTTGAGAGATTCAATGGGAAGATTCACAGCATACAGTTGTCCTCATGGCTAAGACTTATTAGAATGATGTTATAAGGACACATGACCAGATCATAAGGGAAAAAGACAAGGTGTAGACTGGAGGGGTCCATGAACAGGATTCCTTATGTTCTCTCCCTCCTATGAGGGGTCACACAGAGTACACTTCCCCCCCACCCCCTAACAATGAAAATTCAGCAATATGTGTGTGATGTATCTGCAGAAGGAAGCCCATGACAGACTCAGCACCCAAGGCTTTTAGTTGGGGGCTGGTCATGTAGACACCCTCTGCCCAGAACCCTACCAAAATTCCAGTTTCCCAGAATGAAAGTAGGTGTTCAACATAAACCACATTGTTTGCACAAACAGCCTAGGCAGAATGACATACCCTTATAAGTAAGGGAACTGCATAAACTCTAACCCGAAATCCAAGATCCCACTTGTTAGCCTAGGGTCAATCTTGCAAGCAGGCCTTTCTAAGGAGAGCAGCTGACTCTTCTCGGCAAAGAGGGTGTATTAGTCAGCCAAAGGAGTGCTGATGCAGATTACCAGAAATGGGTTGGTTTTTATAAAGGATATTTATTTGGGGTAGAAGTCCACAGTCACCAGGCCATAAAGCATAAGTTTCTTCCCTCACCAAAGTCCATTACCACGTGTTGGAGCAAGACAGCTGCCGACGTTTGCCAGGGTTCAGGCTTCTTGGGTTCCTCTCTTCCCGGGGCTGCATTTCTCTCCGGGCTTAGTTCCTCTGTTTCCTCCACAAGGCCAGCTGTGAACTCTCAGGCAAATGTCTTGTCTCTATACTGGGACCTTCTCTCCTTCCTCACGACCAAGCTCTCTTACTTCCCAGGGCTCAAGCACAAGACTCCAACATCAAAACTTCTCTCTCTGTCTTTTGCCTTGCCTTTTGTATTTGATTTACCCACCCTCCAAGGGGTGGGGCTCAACGCCCTACTGATGTGGCCCAGTTAATGCCCTAATCATAGCTTAATCATGCCCAGATTAGCAGACCAGTTTACAAGCATAACCCAATATATATTTTTGGAATTCATAATTACATCAAACTGCCAAACGGCTACAGAGGGCCTTGCTGTTCCCTAGCTAGAAGTACTGTTTTCCACTTGTTGACCCAGGCTTGCATGATTTCTGCACCAGTCTTTCCCAGGGTGGGAAGTTTATTGAGAGTCTTATGGCCATGGTGATTCATCTTGCTACTGATAATCCAGTGTGAACTCAAGGGAGGGACGCCAGGGTTTTCCTCATTCAATGGCTCAGCCTCATTTCCCTCCCTAACACTCCAGTTTTCCAGGTGACCTGGATCTCTGCCTCGAATCCCATGTTATATATCTTGACTGCCTACCAAATTCTCTCCTGCTTTTTCCTGGGTGAAAGTGTTGATGGGGCAGCATACTCTTCCTAAGTTTTGAACCCTGCATGCATATACATTTCTCCCCCAATATCTTACTAATTATATTCCTTGTGAGAATGGCCATGATAGTGTCAATATTAAGTCAGCTAATGCTGTTATCACTGAGAGGCCAGTTGAGTCCAATTTGCCATAGTTTTGGTCCCTGTCCATTGACTCTTAACCCCTTCCTTTTGGATGTGATCTTAACGCCCAAGGATTTCTTTTGCCCCAGTCCTTGTTTTCTGGCTTTCCCATTAGCACCTTGTTACTGAGTATTGAGTATGCCTTTTTGTGATGGGAACAATGGAGTCAGAAAGAAGATGTGTGTCAGCTACTGAAAGAAGAACTCATCATTTTCTATTCCCTGTGAGTTTTTCATAAAGAACTGTAAACAGTCCAAACAGCAATGTCAAAATTAATAAAGAGATGGCCCTTCTGTCATATCTCCAAGTGTTGGAAATACTTCAGAACAATATGACCTGTAGCTTAACTGTAAATTTTCAAATAGCCCTTCTAAATTAAAATGTAATCCCCCCTGGCAATAAGGAGCTTGGATTGTGCCCCCTGGCATTTAATTCCCCTTACTCTTCTCTTTCAAGTCTCACTACTGCTTTAAATATTTTTCCTTCTGTCTCTCTGTCTGTTCATCCTTCTATGCCCTCTATCTTTCCTTTCTTGATGAAAATTAAGAAAAAACAACTTGATAGATTTTCCGATAACCTTCCAGAAAGTCTCACCGGGTTACGTTTTGCTTTAATAGCATTTAAGCCAATCTGCCTGATGTTGCTGTAAAGGTCAATTAAATTCACCCTAAAAATTTCACTCCTGGCTCATTATACAATTGGAAAATGAATTAGAAGCACATGCTGCCCCAGAGGTTTCTGATATTTCACTAATGAATATGTTTTAGAATGTAGGAAAAAAGTGTCATAGGCCACCCTGCTGCTTTCAGTGTTGCTGGCTGAGCCCACATCATTGCCACAGATAGTGACTGGAGATGGTGAATATTAGTCATGGGACTTTACAGAAGAAGATGGTCACACTTCCTGAATGCCCACAGGTATTGTCAGTTCTTCACTCTTCCTTCTGCAAATCCCTCTGCATTTTTAAACCCCACATGAGGGGTCTAGCTCACCTCACCCCATACTGACTACATTTAGTTTGGGCTCATGGACTACAAATTCAGTTTAACATTAGCCTAAATAGGATGTGATCCTGAAGGTGAATCTACAAGGAACTTCAGGGTGAGGTAAGCCAGTGTTCCATTGATCCCAAGATTCTCTAACTGTGACCACAAGAAGGGGGCGAAAGAGTTGTCAAGGAGAAGGACAGACTGAGTGGAGGAGAGAACATGCATTTTTACGTCACTCTAGAACACCTAAGTGGGACCAAGGATTCAAGGAACATGACATAGTCACATTTGGGCCAGACTTAAAGAAGTACTTTGTAACTGATCTTTACCTCCTCACTTAAAAATAAGGTCACCAGGCAATATAGTAACCTCCTTGTCCCTAAGAGGGCCTTCAACAGAGCAGAGAAGCTATGTGGCAGTTTCTGCCAAGGACATCTGTGTTTCAGGTATCTATTTGTTCATTTAGCATGCTTATTTGATGTTTCATGGACAGTACTAATCTTAGGAATTAAATACACATATTTTAACTAGTCCTTATTACAAACTGAGATTTTTATGGCAGTAAATTATTTTTAAAGAAAAATTCCATTTCTAAGTATTCAGTTTCAATACCAGTCCTGACATTGAGGTTTTTGCTTGCATTGGGGTTTCAGAGGACTTTAATTTGTGCTAGGTAACAAAGCCTATGGCGATTCTCTGAAACTGCAAACTGTATTCTGTTTTAGGTATAAGATGGTTCCAAACCTCTGAGTGTTTGGGTGTCTGTCATTAGGCTTAAGTATAAGCCTGGCTGAATTAGCTAAATAGATAGAGACCATCTCTCCCAAGAAAAAGAAACGTGGGACTCTCATCCTATATTACCCCACAAATATTCCTATAGGATTTTAGAATTTCAGAGATGGAAGGTGCACCGAGGTCATCACATCTGAGACCAGAGAACTGGGGGGGGGGCTGCCCTCAAGTCAGTCCAGTGGTTAGGCTGAGAACAAGCTGTTCTTCATCCAGGGTCTCTGGCCTCAAAGTGGTGTCTTTTCTTCTGGATCATATTGGTTTCTTCCTTTTGAAAAGCATGTTTCTCATGCATATCGTATGGTGGAAGATGGAAGCAGAGTTTCTGAAAAGAGTGAGATTAGAAAACTCTCAGGTCGTAGTTCGAGGTGGTTGATCAGGCAGTGAAGAGAGGGCGCAGCAGAGATGAGATGGCAGGGGTGTTCTACCTGAGGCTTGCTGACATTAAGGTCCCTGTGGCTCCTTGCTCTGGTATGCTCCTCAAAGGTGCTGTTGAGAAGGGTTCGCTGATGTGCAATCGATGTTTTCATTTTCATTTTCATTTCCTGATGCCTCTATGTTCTTGTCCTTTACCCCAAACCTAGGGCTGCCAGACCTCCTTGGGGTCCTTTTGACTCCATTGTGTAGCATGCTGAGTCCATTCTGAGTGTCCCCAAGAAGCACAGTGTCTTCGAGGCAGAAAGTGATGATCGAAATCAATCAACCACTCATTGGCACTATTGACACTCAGCATTCTAAACTTAAGAGCATCAGAAATACAAACCTTTGTGAAAACAAAGGGCTGGGAGTTGATGATGGCATAAGGAACAATTTTTCCCTTTCCAAACCATAATTTTCAAGGCTGAGAGCCTTCTTGTTTGACTTCCACAGAGCCAAGAGATGGGACAGTGTGAGCATAGGCTCAGGTACTGCTGCCTCCTCCATCCCTGTTCACCACTGCCTTCTCTTCCCTAAAAACATTCCAAGATCTCCTAATGCCCATACGCAACATGACCTGGAAGGGCAGGCCAGCTCTTGTGGGCATGGCTACATTTAGGGAGCAACTTGGTACATTTATATTTTAAAATGAGAGTTAGTTATTATGATGTAATGTGTAACAGGACACAATTATATTTCAGATAAACCACTGCAGGCAGACCTTCAGTAAACCTGATGAATTTAGGGTCCCCTTTAGGTATGTGTTGGCAGAAACAGGAATGAAATGCATGGGGTATCTCAATCTGTGGTGCTATATGCAGCCCAGGAAGTCAGAAGGACCAGAAAAGAAAGAAAGGAAGAGAGAAAAGAAGTGGGAGAAAGGGAGGGAAGGAAGGAAGGAAAGTGAATGCAGGGCAGCTAGATCACTCAATCACAGAACTACTCTGGAGACAAGAAATGGAAGGACTATATCATTTAGAATGTTAAATATCCTTCTTTAAGCATAAAGAGTTAGGGAAGGAAAGGAGTAAGGAAGAAAAACAATCCATTGAAAATCCAAATAAATCAATGAGAGATATTTGGGCAGAATACACCAGGAGGGAAAGCAAGTCAAATTACTGTTCACTGCCTGACATGGGACTTCTGGTCACTTTGGTTTCATCATGTGAGGGCATCATTCTAATGCTCCTGGGGAGCGTAATGGGTAAAATTGACCCAAGAGCGCTTCCCTTTGGTCTAACCAGTTTCAATTAAGACTATCACAAAAGCTAATTATCATTTTAAATTTGCCTTTCAAACTCACCATCCCTCTCACTCTAAGTGGATTGCTTAATGGTCCCAGTGCAAGGCTCTCAAACGCTGGGGGTTTCCCATTAATCCTTTGCCCCTAGCAAGGACCAGGGACTTCCATTGTTTTAGGTTTCAAGGGAAAATAGGAGTAGCAATACTCACTTTATCTTTCACAAAAACAGAAAGTCTTATAGCTGGGAGAATATTAGATTTTGATTTTGATATAATTGGACCTTCTACTTCATGAAAGTGTCTCCCTACATGCTGCAGCTGGCCAGGGTTACCTGGTTCTGTTTGAGCTCAACTAGGGACAGTGAGTTCATTACCTCTCCGTCTGTAGTTGGGGAGTTCTCATAGAGTGTCTTTCCTCATGTTGAGCTGGCATCTGCCGCTTGCTAATTGCCAAGTTTTTGTCCTGTTTGTGCCTTCTACTCAAAGTAGGCATCTCAGCATTGATTGATCCCAGCAGTACATGGATTTGAGGGATAGAAATTTCATCCATCTCTTTACTGCACTCTTCTCTACTTGGCCCAGTGGATCTGCCATAGGGTGTGGCTCTGTGTTGATGGTACCAGAGCTGAAGCTTTTTGTAATTCTGCCCAGCCCTTGAAAGATGAGCAGAAAGGCACACAGGCATGTACTGACTATGCTATATTATCTTCTCTACTGTGAGACAATATGTAAGTGCCTTGGAAGGTAGGCATTAGCATCGCCATTCACAGATAAGAACACTGAAGTTTGGAGAGATTAAGTAGCTTAGCCAAGGTCACACAACGACCAAATGCCAACACCTAGTGTTCAAGCCAAAGGAATGCTGGACTCCAAAGGGTGTTTTACTTTGTCCTACAAAACAGAAATCTGGAATCCACAGTTTGCCAAGGAAGCATGGGCCTGTGAGTAGTATGGAAATAGAGGTTTGAAATTTGGAGTGTCCAGAAAAATCCTGAATATGTTGTATGGTTGGTAAGCACCAGAGCTGTTGCAAGGGGGCTCATGATACTCTGCTTACCCAGGCTGCCACTTCTCTTCCTGCTCTGCACTTGATATCTGGTTTCAAACAACAATAACAATAATAGTCAGCAGCAGCAAAAACAGAGCAAGCACAAACAATGCTAGCAGAACCCCAGTGTACTCACATACGTACACTTGGCCTGGCCTGGAGGGGTTAGCTCCTTGCCCCCAAACCCCCCACTCTCTCCATACACGCACACACACAAGGCACACACTCACATGCACCACACTCTAAACCTTGCCACCCTCCTTTTTCTCTTCAGTCTTGTCCCAATTTTACGTCGGCAAAGCAAAGCAAACCAAAATACATACCATACACACTAGTGAGTTCTGGAGCTAAGAGGCAGGGTCCCCCCAATTTCACCAGTCACCAGTGGATTGTGGGCTGGTGCTTTGGAACCACTCAGTGGGGCAGCTGTGATGGGCGAGGCCTGTTTCTCAGCAGGGACCACCTTTGGGGTCAGTGGCTTGGCAGAAACCTGGGTGGCACCCACAGGCCCCGGAGACCTGGAATGCCCTTGCCAGGTCCAATTTGTCTGCAGGGACAGGTTGGCTTCTGCTTTCAGATCTCCAAATCCCCAAAGAATGAATATTCTGAACTGAGGAGCCCCTTATATTAATTCAGTGTGTATACGTGTGTTTCCCCCCCTGTGAATCTGTATGTACTAAAAATACCTGTGCTCTCCGTGGAGCCAGAGACCGCTGACAAAGGAATTTGCATTTGCAGTCAGAAACACCCTCGGATTACTTTTGAAACAACCTCCCTTACATTTTAAACAGGTTGGTGGATTCATCATTTAGACTGCCGCCAGGAGGCAGCTATTAAGAGATGTGGCTGGGAATGGCGTTTTTCTTAAAAGGTTAAAAAAAAAAGTGGTTATTTTCATTACAGTGTCGTGATTTTTCTGGTTTAAAAATAAAATCCCTTTGAACTTGGGATTCTTTAGACAGAGTGATATCTTTAGGAAAAGTAGGTTAATAGGAAATGCTTTTGGAGGAACCAGGTTTTCTCCCTAACTCTTCTGGAATGAGAGCAGGGGACCCTGTTGATAAGACTGAGAACAGGATGCAGAATTGGGAGGGGGTGGGGGTGGGGGAAGGACCGCTCTTTTTCTGGGTCTCTTGGACCAGGGCAGGAGAGGGCAGGATGGAATTGCAGGATCAATTAGCAGCCTGCAAGTAAATTAACCAGCAAATTAGCTTTTCAGATGTCCAACTGTGTGTCTGCTCAAGTATTGCAGTCCTACCCGTCTGCTGTTTCCACTTTGCAGCAGGGTTAGTTGAACTTGGATACCCGTGGCAGAGGAGAGCTGGCCTCAGGGCTCCTGAAAGCCGAGCAAGCGCAGGGAAGTGGCCTGGAGACCACACACGCTGCAGCAGAGAGGCTGTGCATTGGCAGCAGGGTGCCTTAGAGGGGAAACCAGCCGATGTGAGTGGGTGTGCATGAGAGTGTGAGTGTGTGTGTGAGCGAGTGTGTGCATGCGTGTGCACGTTTGTATGTGTGTGAGATGCAGAGGTTTGGGTGTGGTGATGGGTTGTTGAGGGCACAAAATGAAGACTTTGGTTCCCACTTGAGCAGAGGATCCCACCACCAGCAGATGGAGCTAGAGGTACAAGTTTGAAGGAGGCAGGCAGACAGAGTCTGCTGTATTGGATTTTCTAGAGACTTCATTGAATAGAGTTGAGGCAAGATCACACCCCATCGGAGTGGACATGGAGGAAATCCTGAATATATGGAGGAGTTCTGCTTCATCACTAAGAAGCCAGTGTCGTTTTGACTGGTCGATTGATTTGCAGGTTGCAGCTAAATAACACCTCATTTGGGTTCAGGCTATGATTGTGGGGGTTACTAGCCCTCCCACCTAGAATTAGAAATTTATGGTTGTATAAGACATAAAGAGTATGAGTCATCCTGTTTGTTTTACAGATGAGAAAACAGGCCTTAATTCTCAGGTGTGTCCCTCCGCTTCACTCCATCCCACCATCCAATATTTTGGCCAAATTTTATTAAAATGTCTCTTCCATCTCTCACCCTTCCCCTCCAGTGCAGTCCTTCATCACCTCACACCTGAACTGCTTTAATCGCCTCCTAACTGTTCTCCTGCCTCTAGTCTTTTCCCACTCCAATTCATCTTACAAGCTGCCTCAAGATTAATCTTCCCCAGCACAGCTCTGATCATATCAGCAGCTCCCAGACACTTCAGTAGTTCTCTATTGCCAGCTATTGAATCAAGTCCAAAGTCATTCACCTGGCCTCCAGTCTGGAAATAACACAACTTCCCAGTCTTACTTCGTATCTGCTCTACACATTCAACAGCTTTACTGAGCTGCTTGCTGCTTCCCATTTACACTTGAATTTGGTTTGTCTCTATCTTTGTTACTTTTTTTTTCTGCCCAAAATGTTCTTCTCTTATTTCCTTTCCAAATTCCGGATCTCCTAAAATCCCCAGCCTCCCTTCAAATGTGACCTTCTCCATGAAGCTGTCCTGATTATATCAGCTAGGAATATCTATTTCCTGCCCTGAACTCCCCAGGCATGCCATTCATCTGTCCACAGATCCACATTATATTTCGGCTGTTAGTGAACATGCCCGATCTACCCTTTCTTGAAGCCAATTTGCCTCTTAAGATATTCACAATCTCTTAGCAATTCACTAAATCTTATTGGGTGAATTAATAAAAAAATTTGAACTCATAGACTTTTTCTTAAAACTTTTTTCTTAGTTAAGATGCAATTTTAGGTAGTATCAGGTGATCTTTCCACCAGCTCAGAAATGGGAGGCAAGCAGCTCCCTCTCTGGAGTACTCCATTTCCCACTGGAGCTGTATAGCCATGAGGAACTACCTCCCCAGGCTGAGCTCCCCTTTTCTCAACTCTTTATTAAGGGAACTAATGCAGATCAGGAGGTCTCGACTTTTAAATTTCTACACTGTCATCTACTTGGCAGAAAAGTCTGCATTCTGGATCCCCTTCCATTGGTAGTGGATTCAAGAGGTCAAAAGGGTTTGGACCCCTTGCACAGCTGTGCTTCCTCCCTTCGGCTCCTACAGCTCATTTTGCAGCTGTTGTTGGAGAGAAAAAGAGTCCTTTGGCTCTATCACCTATTGGGTAATTCTAAGGTTATGTTTTCTACATTTCATAGTTGAAAGGTGTTTCTTTTCTCCTTTGTGGTAGATGCGGGAGCAAAGTAATTGTTGAGGAGTTCCATTGTCTCTGACATAGGCTAACGTTTCATGGAGTGCCCCAGAAATGTCCTGTCCTTTCCTTACTCATCTTTTGTCCCAAATCAAATTTAAAATTATTCCAGAAGGCTTATTTAATGTCAGCTTTTAGGGTCCCAAGTGCCATTTCTGAAAAGTGATGCTCTCATTGTATTTTATTCTTAGTAGGATTATAGACTTGTAGAAGCAGAAGGAAGTCTTCATCGTGGTTCTCAGGTCAGCTGCTGCTTCCACTTGTCTACTCCCATGCCCTGACTGTCCTTCCTCATCCATGAGGGCTGCAGCAGCTCCCACTGGGATGGGAGTGCATCTTAAGGCCACCCTTTGGCCCACCTAGCTCTGAACCATTAGTATAATCTAAGCACTGCTGGCTGACTTTCACTTGCCTCCTCTTTACCCTAAGAAAGTTTGTTACGGCTACAGCTTTAAATCAGCTAGGATCTATTGACCATTTAGTATGGGCTATGCAAAAGATATCTCACCTAATTCACACCACACTGCACAAAGTATATGGTACTATAATCCCAACTGTACAAGATAAAAAAACTGAGGCATACATAGAGAGTTTAAGTACCTTGACTGATGCCCCAGACATTAAAAGGTAAAGCAAGGATATGAGCCTGGAAATTATAACTATACAGTATCTGCTCTTAATTTTTCTACATTCTTGTGAAGACATAACCTTGGCAAAAGGAATAGTTGTCCCATAGTGAAGTCATGGTAGAAAAAGAACATAGATGCTGGATATTTAGATAGAGCTGAATTGAAACTTGGCTTTATAATTTACCAGTTGTGTGACTTTTTGTTAACAGAGACTTCCTCTGTTAGCAAAATGGGACAATAATGCTATTGCAAAGGAGGGGCACGATAACTGAGGTTCTATGTGTGCAAGTGCCTACGAATAGTGATGGTGAATATTACGTGCTCTCTAAATGCCATTAGTTCCTTTCCTGCTAGTATAAGATGTGGGAGAACTTTACTTTGGATGGTGGATGTACTTGCCTGGTGATTCCTCTGGAATGAGATCGAATGGCAGGCTGTGAGCCACACAGAAGAACTCTTCTTGAAGCAATGACCCTTTGTAACTCTGAGCAGTAATTACTCACTTGCCTTCCCCCTGGGGAGTGGGCTACCTTATCATTTCCAAGGTTCAAGGTCATTGTATTTCCCTAGAACCTTCAAGGTTAGAAAGTGCTAATAGAAAGACACCAACTTGCAAATTTAGAAGCCAATTCTCAGAGAGAAATCAAAATAAGACTCTTTCAGCCTAGAGTGTAACATTTCTTAATCAGAAATGAGCATAAGAAATGACCTGTGTGTACCGTCTCAACACACAATTTCTATTTTTTTTTTCAAAGATAGCTTCTATGCCCCCTCACTCACCTTGAAACCTACCGAATCAAGGCACCTGAGATGGAGGCTCAGGTATATATATGTGCTAGGATGATGCAAGGTGCTAGGTTTGGGACTTGGCCTCATTACAGTCTTCAAGTATAAAGGAAGCCCGTCAGACAGCACCATTATCCATTTTACAAGGCTAGATTTGAAGATGTAGTCAGTTCATTATCTGTTGCCACACATGCTGACCAGTACCAAGAAAGAGTTTGGGTGCTCACGTGAGCTGGCATGGTTCTGTTTTCATCAGTGAGAACAGAAAAACCAACATACGGCCCTCTTAGTCTCAGCAGCTCCGAGCTAAATTGAGTGTTCAGGTGCATTTGGTTTGCCAGCCCAGGTGGCACCCGATGCATTTCTTCCCTTGCTCCTTTTAACTGGTCTGTGTTCCTGTTTTCTGTTTTCAGCGACTCTGCTTTATATATATTTTAACATTGCAAGCTGCCTCAGACCCTTTTTGTGCGTAGGTGGAATATAAATCATGAATAAATAAATAAAGCTACTGAGGCAATGAGTGACTTTTGAGAAAGTGGAGGTGTCATAGACAGGCAGGCACAGCAGGAATGAAGATTATTATAGCGTGCTTTTATCCTTTGAGGATAAAACTGTATTTATCAGCTATGAAATATTGTTTATACATCATTGCCTCTTATATGTTTAAAAAATGATTTGTATCAACTTACATAAATACTTGATCAATATGAGCAATTTGCATTTATGGACTTTTTTCCCTCCCTCTTAACCCTAGGAGAAACATCCTGGCAGTAATGCCTCCTCCAGCTGCGGCCCCACCCTCCCCTCACAAGACTCATTCTCCCAGCATTATTCCTGTGGCCATCCTGCCCTTGTACTCTGTGGATCCTTTCTCCCTTATCACTCGGAATTTACAACTGCTGTTCCCGCAGGTCCTTCCTTTCTCATCATGTACCTTGTCTCCTTCCTCTTGTCTCCCTGCAGCTTCTCCCAATTAAGAATGAAGAGCATCAGCCAATTTCAGTCCTAAAACTTGGAAAAACTGTCAGTGCCTTCAAGGGGTTTTGAGGTGCTTCATGGAGACGTGCTGTGTACACAGGCAGCTCTCCCTTGGTGCTTCCACACAATTCATTCCTTCTTCCTTGCTGCTGGGTGGTTTCTATTGCACCTAAGACGTCTTATTACCAACTTATTCTCTGCTGGGTACAATCCCACCAAATACCAGATGTCCTCCTGCAATAGTAGAATAGATCCAAGCAGATCTGGCACAAACTATTCACAAACAGGTGAGGTTGCAAATTTCAGGAGCTTGGACCAGACCTTAATTAACCTTGAGGAAAGCCTCCTTTAAATGTTCCTGTGGGTGTAAAGTTTCAGGCAGATTATGTACAAGGACAAATAGATATTGGCATATGTAGGAATGCCCAGATTCATCAATTTCTCAGTGCCCTTTCTATCCTGTTGCTCCATTTGTCTTGATTCTCCAAAAGGGCCAGCAGCTGCCTCACATATTGGCTGGCTCAGCCAGGATCTATGTGCATCAATTTTCCTTTTCACAACAGCCATCTGATTCATATTACCAAATAGTTACTTACCCTTTTCTAATTTTCTTTTTTAAAATTTTGGCAAACTTGAAAAGAAAACAATTGAGTGAGCTTACCTGTGTGCAGGTGTAACTGGAACGATGGTGATAACGAGTAGAATGAATATAAAATGCAATTGTTGGAGAGCAGGTGTAGCTCAAGTGGTTGAGTGCCTGCTTCCCATATACAAGGTCCTGAGTTCAATCCCAGGGTATGTCCTAAAAAAAAAGTTGTAACATTTATAAGAACACATCCAATTTGATGATGTGTATCCTTCCCTCAGTCAATAGTGGCTATATCAAATGCTGATGCCATTGAGATTTTATTGATGATTTCTGTCTGTCATATTGTCGGACATTGGTCCAAACTTGGAGAGGGCAATGTTGACACTTAAGAGCAGTGTTTGGTACCAAATCTTGGTGGTTGCTTCTTATTCTTACCCAGATTCTCAAGATTCAAGGCCTAGAAGTATGTAGATGGGGGAAATATTGTCCATGCCCTCCTCATCTGCATATAAGAGAGATCAGATTCTTTGACTGATAGTCCAGAAAGACATTCTCATTTGAGAATGAGACTCTCAAAACCCTGACACATACCATTCTGCCTATAATCATGAGTTTCACTGTGATTTTAACCAATTTCATTCAGGATGAATTGAATTTCATCATTATGCTTAATTTTTTCCAATTTTCACTATTAAATACAAAAACAACAGCAGAAGCATCAGCCACATAACAAAAGATTCTCCCTTCCAGGAAGATTGCTAAGCATCTTATGAAAAAAATACATAAATCTTTAGTGTTAACAACTTACTTCATATGAGTTTTCAGCTCAACTGATTAAATGCAAAATACACTGTGGGATAAATCCCTCTCCATTCCTTTTAAAACAGCCTAAATTGCCTAAATGTAGGGGAAAATTAGAGACTTTTTGGTTTGGTTAATCAACTTCTACCAAATGAGTAATGAGAGGCTTCGTTATTGCCAAACGTAAAATGTCATAACCCTGGTGCTCAATCTTAGCGGGGATTTTTGGAGCGAGGTATAGGGTTGCAGAAATGAGAAACTTTCTTGTGATTTGTGATCAGAAAGAACTTTGATATCAGCCAACTATGCAACTATATTAGGTTTCCCACACTGGTACCTGCTTGTATTTGGGCCCAACCAAGGCAGCAGGTGGACACAGGTGAGAGCAGGGACTTGAACTCAAACAGTATCGATGCCCTGCCCTGGACCCTCTGCTCATTAGCTGTGGCTTGGATACTTTACTGAATCTCCTGCAAAATGGGATTCATGCTTCCTCCTTTGAAAAATTTATCCTTACTGCCCACCCTCTCCAACCTAACTAAGCAACTCTGGCTTATTGCTGTCACATACTAGGCTTCCTGAAGATATTTTATGTACAGAAAGGTCTCCTACACTTTATAAGGAAAAAGATTGACTATCACTGCTTATAACGGTTTTTAAGTTTCTTGAGGGCAAGACCCATGTTTTGTTCATCACTCTGCCTTTTGAGCTCAGCTGTGGACCTGATATACAGTAGGGTTGCCAATGTTATTTTTTGTAATATTGAATGAATGAATGAATGAATGAACGGATCTATAATAACAGAAAATCTATAGTTTCATGCCTCTCAGCCAAATACTTTTTGTGGTTGGCGTTTTAATAGAGGCAGAATAAAAGGGAAACATATATAGCTATTCCTGAATAAATCAGGGATGTCTCTCATAGTATGTGAAATATATACTGGATTTTAAGTCACTATAAGGCAGGAGTATTCCTACAAAATTCTCTATTTACAGTGATCTGTCCATACACTTGCACAATTAACCATTTAATAAAGGCTCTTCATAACGATGCCATTGAACATGGTGATAAAACTCTGTTCTGTGGTCTTTCATGAACATTGCCCCAGTGCCGGATATGACCAGTTTGAAGATCTTTTACCCACGAATTTCTTTGTTCCATTGTTCATTCACTGCTATTCCCTTCTGCAAAAGGCTTTCTAATGGCTGTTTTTCGGTTCATCCTCCTTTTAAGGACGGAGCAGTGGCATCCTAAGGGCTAAGCGATGGCAGAGGCAGCTGACAGGCAGGAGAGAGGGGCTCCGGGTGCAAGGAAGAGCCAGGCCAAGGGAGCAACTCCTGACAATTTTGTTTTGAACTTTCTGTTATTTCCAGTAAAGTGATTTCCTTGACATTTTCTTGTGGCATTTGAAGGAGGGAGAAAGTAGGTGTTTTTTCTTTTTTTTTTTTCTTTATCATCTTTTTCCTTTTTTCCCTCTCCAAAATGATTTATCTGGTCTTCCTCCAAAAGCCAAAACTCCTCAGAGTCTAATAACCAGCATGATGGTTGTAGAAGGCTAGATGGATGCACATTTTGTGCTTCTCTGCAGGTGTGAGTACCTGCGTTTGGATATGTGTGCGTGAAGGCAGGTGGAGGCAACAGCTGCGGTCATACAAGCTTAAATACTATCACGTAAGCTTGTGCTCAAGATCCCAGGAAAGAAACAGGTTGCTGGATGCAGATTGAGGGGTGCTCTCGGATCTGCTCCACTCACCTCTCACCACCTTCCGACTCTCTGGCCTGCGAATCAGCTATAGCCAATCTGTAATCTCCAGCTTGTCCTCAGGTACCTGGCCTTCTTACTCACCCCGTGTGCAATCATAAAAAGACCAATTAATTTTAATCTTAGCCCAAGCAAAACATAATTAGACAAATCTGCTAGAAGAATATTATATGAGGCGTTCCAAAGCCAAAAGCAGGTCAAATTCTGCCACAATGAATGTGGGAAATGGCATGTTTCCTCTTTTTATACTAGAACCAGCTTCATAGAAATTTTATGTATGAGTTTTATCATCCACAGGAACTGAGAAAGACTGGGATTCATGAAACACCCTCATTTTCTCTATCTGTAGGATGAGAATAATAATGGCTATGTCTGAAGAACAATGTATGATTTAACGAGATAACATACAAACTGTAAAGTGCTGTGTGATTTTGATTGAGCTGATGATCACACTATGGCAACAGTGCCTAACAGAATGACCTTCTGCAGTAGCCACTCTCTGATAAGTGCCTGCATTAGTCAGTGCTGCCTGCCAGGACCTATAGAATCTCACCACCTTGATTTTCCTTACCTCACTTCTCTGCTGGCTTGACTGGGACTTTGGATGGATGCACTATATTCACATGCACTTCTAGAAGGAATTTAGCCAGAATTCCTGACTTTCAAAAACCACCTAGAAATGTTCTCACTTAACAAGACTGCTCTGGCAGAATCCCAGAGAGGCAGAGGCTGGCTCCCACATCCTGCTTCCCATGGGATGCCTCGGCCACAAAGCAGTAATGAAATACACCCATCCCGGGCATGCTTAAATTTCTGCTGGGTCTCCATTTTTCTTTCTTTAAACACTTACAGAGTAGATGGAATTTATAATCAGAAACTATAAAATATATGATTTATTACTCATCTTGATGACAATATTTAATAAGTCGTGTATATTTAATCACATCTTTTAACACTGTGTTGTGGAATTTTACTTAAAGGGATTCCATCCTCTATCAAGCTGCCTTTAACACCAAAGAGGAATAGTATTTTTTGGAGCAAGGGATGCAGATGTGTGAGAGTGCTCCGCTGCCCTCTGGGTGGTTTGGGAAATGTCAGGCTGTCAAGGCAGGGCTGGCCTCTCTTCCCATGGAAAGCATTCTCACTGCACCTGGGATATGACAACTGCCAGGACTTCACCACCTACATCCAGGGCCAGAAATGCTGTATTTAGAGATTAATTCTTCCTTGAAGGTGTTTCTTTTTCAAGTATTCCTCATTAACATTCTGGAATCCTCAAAAGGAAAAAGAATTTTTGTGAGATTGATGATTATGTGATAGCCCATTGGAAGCAACACCCTATGAGAAGACTTGGGGGTTGGGGGTGGCAAAAGACAGAGATAAAAAGTGCTCAGTAGGAAATTGTCAGAAGTGGGGAGCAGAATGTCACTTGCCTGGTAGAATAGACCCTGCTTTCTTCTTCTAGGTCCCGGGTCTCTTAAAAGAGAGGGAGAAAGAGACCTTGGCCTGACAAGAGGCTTCATCACTTCTAAATACTGCAATGTTTCGTTCTCCCAAATAAGAATTCTCTCCTCCTCACCACTATATAACCTTTCTGATCCAGAGATCAATATTGATGCCCACACAACTTATCCAAACCAGAAAACTCATTCAAAGTTTGCCAACAGTCCCTACAAAGTCACTTTTTCCAGAAAGGAAATGCACATTTCTTTTCAGAAACGCACATTCAATTCAGTAGTCATAATTCACTATCTCCTTCAGTCTGGAACATTTCAATGGTCTTTGCCTGTCTCTTGTGCCTTCATCAGATTTAAAGTGTATCCAGACTTTTCTTTCCATAGGGTGCCCTTGAACCTGGGTGCATTGCCAGTCTCCCCTTAGGACCAGACTTGGGCTGTACGCTTGCCAAGAAGACATACTGGGCTCTTCTCAGCACATGTACCAGGAAGCATAATGTCTACCCATCCCACCCTTGGAAAAGGAAACTTGATTCCTTGTTCAGGATAGTGTCTGCCAGGTGTCGACACTGCATGGACAGCATTTTCTGGAAACTTTACGGAAAGTCTAAATTTGAAATCCTGATGCCACAATAGATTCTCCCATGATCTAATCTCTAAAGTCTTTCCTCAGTCCAAAACCCCAATCTTCAACACTCTTGATCTTAAATAGAGTAAGCTTAATGAAGGTAACATGACAATATAAGGCAAAATAGAGGGTTTGAGGAAAATGTGAGAAGGGAATATTCTCTGTTGGCCTGGTGCCATTTTAATGGTTTAGGAAGGACGTGACTAGCTTCAAATTGAAAATATTCTCAATCTTATTTTTAAATATGTATTTTAAAATATTTATCTTCTTTGTCATATTCTGAATCATGGAGAGACATGAATATAGCTACTTGGGATCTTACAGATAAGCTTGCAAAAAAATCCTTGCCTCAAGTCATAGCTCTTCTCTTGCGTTTATTAAAATAATTATTCCAAATTCATTCCCTCTCCCCAGACTTTGTAGGTAGTGTTCTTTATATCCCAATGATCTTTGGCCTGAAAATCTTGAAAGGCTGATAGAATTATTGGTGTTAGGTGGGGGAGAGGATGTTTTAGGAATTTTTTGTTTTGTGCACATTATTTGTGTTTTTTAAATATCTGGTCTTTGTTTGATTTTTGGTTTTCTCACCTTTAAAAACTGCAATGGAGAAATGAGCAGAGAAGAATAGAGAAATGGAAAAGAGTTGGGATACAGAAAAATCAAGTTTCCTCTTTCTACTCTGCTTTCCCAACACACACACACACACACACTCACAGACACACACACAGGCACACAAACATACATACACAGAGCCACCTGGATAAATCTCTAAATCTCTTCTAATACAACAGACAAATCATAAACCTCTCAATAAAGAGAACCAAGAGAACCAAATCTGAGAATGACTTTTTCCTCCTGTTTGAGTCACTGCTAGAGCCTTAAGGAGGCTGCAGCTCTTCGTGGCAAGCTCAGTTCCACGGAAGACAGACCTGAGTCTGGTACTAAATTACAGTCTAGAGAAGGAAAGGACTCAGGGGACAGATCATCACAAGCTATAAATATCTTCAAGGTAACAATGTAAAAGTGGATAGGCAATTATTAATTTGCCTGGTGCCAGGATAAGGAGCAATAGCCTGGAGCTAAGGAAAAGAAGCTTTAGGCTGAGGATCAGGAGAAAGCTCCTCACATAGGATGAGGTCCAGTGCCAGGGACCAGGGACAAGAGCATGAAAACAGGCATTGGAAGAATTCCTTGACCTCAGGCATGGAATTTTAACTTGGCTTTTCAGGAAACAAATTCCTCATGAGCAGTTCTTTATGGCAGGTGGACAGGCCACCTCCAAATTCACTCTCTGTTTCCTTTGCCCAGCAGCTGAGGTCATCTCTAGTCACATGCAAATCTGAGCCAAATTTCGTGGTAAGGTGGTTAAACAAGAGTAAGAGCAGAAAGAACATTCCAGAATATTACTGGCTTGAAGTATTATTTGAGTGCTTTTTTTAAAACAATTTAAAAAAATTTTTTTAAAGATAATTAAATTACACAAATGTTACACACAAAAATATAGGGATTCCCATATGCCCCACTCCCCACACCTCCCACACCCTCTCACATAAACAACATCCTTCATTAGTGTGGCACATTCATTGCAATTGATAAATGCATCCTGGGGCATTGCCACTGAGCATGAACCATAGTTCACATTGTAGTTTACACTCTCTCCCACACAATTCTGCAGGATATGGAAAGATATATAATGGCATATATTTGTCATTACAATACCATTCAGGATGATTCCTACCTGTCTTTCCCTCCCCCTGCCCCCAGAGCCTTCAGTGGCCACTGCCTCCACATCAATGCTGTAATTTCTTCCATTGCTAGAATCACAAGTCTGTAGTAGAATACCAGTAAGTCCACTCTAGTCCATAGTTCATTCCCCAATCCTGAGGATTCTGGGATGGTGACTGCTTTTTTAAATATGTGCTTTATCTGCCCAATAGAAGAGTGAGCTGGAACAGAATAAAAATACAGATTTGAATGTGAGGCAAACCTGGGTTTGAATCTCAGCATGACCACATGCTAAATGAATGACATTGAACAAGTGTTAGCTTAGCCTCATGGGCCTCAGTTTCTACAGCTGGAAAAGCAAAGAAAATAACACCTGATTCATAGACCTGATATAAGATTTGGGTAAAGTAACTGGTATGGATCTATTCCATGGCAAACTTATTTCTCTTTGATTTTTTTGGGAGCTGAATTATACACACACATACACGTACATTTATATATGTAAGATATACATTCATAAAGATATAAATGTATACCTCTATATATCTATAACTACATGTAGATATAGATACATATCATTTGAATTCTCCTGTCCACCCATTCTACCAGCGCCTCCATAGCACAGAGCTGAGCACACAATGAGCACCTAAAAAGCACTTTGTTAGTTAAATGACATCACATGGCTGTGTTGAAACCTCACTGAGCATCCTCAAACTGAAGACTCTTGTTTAATTTCTGATTATTTATGCTGTCCACAAGTATGGTAATTGTATTCCTTTTTAAAGTGCAAGTATCAGTCTAGACTTTTTTCACCTTTCCAGATTCCAACATCGCCAAGAGTTGCTTACCCCATAGCACTTTTGGCCAGCTCTCCAGACTACAGACTTTACTACATTGTGATGGGTCTCAGAGCACAAAGTGGATACATAACCTATAGCTACCAGCTTAGACCTAGAAACTCTTACTGAGGTCTCACACCTCAATTTTGCCTTTTTAAGTTGCAACCACTTTCACTGGCTTTCCGTGGTCCTGATTCAACCAAGTCTCTGGCATCCAAGGGAAAGTTGGTAATCTGTAGCACCCTGACATCTCCAGCTGGTTTGTTACTACATGGGATTGTATAATCAGAATCTCTTCAATGTGCTGCCTTTTCCAAGCTGCTATATGGTCTTGGAAGTGTCCATACATTAGTCATAGACTGAATTCCCCATATCCCCATGGAACCTGTTGGAGAGTGTATTAGTCAGCCAAAGGGTTGCTGATGTAAAATACCAGAAATCGGTTGGTCTTTATAAAGGGTATTTATTTGGGGTAGAACCTTACAGTTACTGGGCCATAAAGCATAAGTTTCTTCCCACCAAAGTCTGTTGCCACGTATTGGAGCAAGGCAGTTGCCAATGTTTGCCAGGGTTCAGGCTTCTTGGGTTCCTCTCTTCCCGGGACTGCGTTTCTCTCCGGGCTCAGTTGCTGTTTCCTCCACAAGGTCAGCTATAGACTATGAGGCTCTCAAGGCCAGCTGTGAACTGTCATGTGAATGGTTCATCTCTATCCTGGGGCTTTCTCTCCTTCCTCACGACCAAGCTCCTCCGTCTGCTCGCCTCCCCGGCCTCCAGCATCAAAACTCCAACATCAGAACTGCTACAACTCTGTCCTTGCCTTTTATCTTCGATTCCCCGCCCACCAAGGAGTGGGGCTCAACACCCTACTGATGTGGCCCCAATTATAACTTAATCATGCCCAGATGAACAGATCAGTTTACAAGCATAATCCAATATCTATTTTTGGAATTCAAAAGTATATCAAACTGCCAAACTGCTACAGAGACTGTTATTGAAATGTATCCGTATACTCCCATATGGTTAGCTTTCCTAAGTGGATTTCCTGTATTTTCCAGACCTGATTTCACCATTTTCATATCTCCTACTAAGACCCTCTCTCAGTTGTCTGACCACATCAGCTCCTCTGATATTTATTTGCCTTCCATACAGTCATCGCTCATTACCATGTATGGAATACTCACTATGACATATTAAGACAATATGGACATAAGCTAATATATATATTTATTTATGTATTTATTTACAATCCCTACCCTCAAGAGTTTTAGGGGACATTCTAGTAGTAGAAGGTATGTGGATTTTAGAATCAGAATCACTAGGTCAGATTCCCAGATCTGTCACTTATTAACTATATGATCCAATGTTATTTACTTGAGTCTGCTAAATTTCAGTTTGGGGATAATACAACCTTTTAAGCCTATCATGTAAGATTATTGCAAAGTCTCAGCCATGGGCACGTGCATGTGTGCACACACATACAGCTTCTGATACAGAGAAACAAATAAGTAAGTAGCAGACACTGGTATTAAAGGAGCATTGAAAAATGTGAACAAACAGCAAGTTTAAGAGGAAGCATCTGACTCACCAATTGAGAAAAGGTGAAAATGCACTAATGAAGTTCAGAGGAGGGAAGAGTTATCCTTAGCATTCTTTTAGGGAAGACTAAAAAGGCTTTAGGATTTTCATATTTTCAACATACATTTTTTTTCTACACTGAGAATTCAGTGCTGGTGATGGAGAGATATAACAGGTGAAAGCTAGAAACCATGTGCCTCCTTAATGAGACAAATAAGAAATGTGCATTGCTATTCAAAGTCCAAAAAGTCCAAGCTACTACCTACGCAGGGACAGATGGTATTGAATGTGGCAAAATGGTGTGTGTTGCCCCTTGTGGTAAGAACTACTTCACACAGATCTTTGCAAACCAAAGTTAATTGTGGCAACGAACATAGGGTGAAATCCAGGAAAGCTTCACAGAGGAAGGATCAGTTCCAACAAGGTGCCTGATAGAATGTCTTACCTACAAGGAAAAAGGAAATGGTAGACTACATACCATAGACAGTTACTTTATGACAATCATGTTTAATCCTACTCATTTGTAGGTCTAGATTGTCTCAGAGAGAACATGGGTTTGACCTGAATCTTGCATGATGGGTCAGGGCAAAGGAAAATTAATTCACAATTCAGATGAGTACATGTATATTTGCAGAGTAGAAAAGGGGAGTCATTAAATATCCCTTGCTATGGTGATAAGTGCTGAGGCAGGGGATTCTGGGCTAAATTACAGAAAACTTTGAATGCCATGGGAATATCTGGGCTTCATACAACAAACAATTAATAAGGTTTAGGAGTTGCACTTTATTCCTTCTTGTTTTTTATTTTTTTATTTTTTTATTTAATTTAATTTAATTTTATTTTCCCAGAGAAAACAAAGAATGGGTCAGAAAAGTGAGTTTAAAAAGTCATGCTTGAGGGATGGGCAGGATACAAACACTATAGAAAAGGTACAGAGCCATCCTCTGTAGGAATGAAAATGTGTGGCTTATTTCCTACTGGGAGTGGAAAAAGATGGTGATATTCCAGGGAACAGGAAAGAATTTCCCTGCTTCCTAGACTCATACTCAGGCCCAGGTAATACCTATAAATGAGAAAACCAAGAATTTCTATTTGACTGTTTGCTGCTCGGCAAGACCGACACATCAACACATAAACTGTTTCATGCCAATTAGAGTGCATCTCAAATAATTAAAAGGGAAAAAGTAAGATATTAATATTTCATATTCAAAAGTCTTGACATTTGCAGTCTCTTTCCCAAAGCTGGTGACCAAGAACTTGTGGATTTCCACATAATAATGGCATAAAATCCCATTATTATGCCACATAATAATGCATAAAATCCCAGGCGGAACCATTCCTCCTCAAAGCATTGGCAATCAGCATGTCCAGATCATAGCTGGTTCTTAGAAACCTTTCCATCGTGGCTGTATTCATAGAGTCTCAGACTTGAACAGAAGCAGTATCTAGTATATTCCACCATCTCTTTGTTACATCCCAAACAGGTACATATTCTCTTTGACTTAAGTTAGAAACTCAGTGTCTGAAATATTAAAGCAGAAAGTGGGGGAAAGTTAAAAATCCAACAGCAAGGAGGGGCCTCTTTCCCTCACTCCTTCACAGATGCTGGGCTGTGATTGACTTTCAGGGTGAACTTCATTACTGCAACAAAAGAAGAGATGGGGCCTAATCATATCTCTTTACTTGTATGGCAGTTTGATATTATTTACGAATTCTCAAAAACGAGATTATGTTTGTAAACTTGTCTGTTCCTCTGGGCATAATACCCTTTGATTGTATTAGATTCAGCTGAGATGTCTTTGATTAAATTATTTTAAGATTAGGGCTTTGATTCAACCACATCATTAGGATGACTCAGTTTGAGTCCCTACTCCCTTTGTGGGCTATATAAACTTACACTCAGTCAACTAGATTGTATCTACTAGACAGAAGTAGATACACAGAGAAGAACACCGAGGAGGAGAGACAGCTCCATAGACATGACAGAGACCCTGGGAAGAGAAATGAGCCATTCACCTAATAGTTCCCAGCTGAAGAGACCAGAGTCCTGAGCAGCTGAGCAGACCTGGAAAGAAATGAGCCCTCAAGCCTACAGCTGAGATGGGAAGAAGCTGAGTCCATGGAGCCTTAAGAGGAAAGAGGAAGGCTGAACCCTCTCAGATGTTGCCTGCCATCTTGTTTCAACAAGTGGCAACAGACTTTGGTGAGGAACTAAATTTAAGTGGAACTCTTTAGGACCTTGCAAATCTAAGCTTTTACCCCAAATAAATAACCTTTATAAAAGCCAACAGATTTCTGGTACTTTGCTTCAGCACCCCTTTTGGCTGACTAATATAATGTGGGAATGACCAGGTTATCCATAGCCAGGTGAAGTAGAGTCAGAGGGTCCCAACCTATAATTAAATACCTTTATGTTTAAATAGGTATAATTAAATACCTGTGTGGTATACAGTGGTGAAATATAATAAAGTTCACTATTTATTGAATGCTTAATATAAGCCAGGTGCTTTTCTAGTCCCTTCATGGGAATAAACTCACTTGTTCTTTTTAGAAATTCTATGAACTAGGTACTATCAGTGTCCTTATTTTATGGATAAGGAAAGTGAGGGGTTGGAAGTTAATAATACATCCAGGTGTGGCTCAAGTGGTTGGGTTACTGCTTCCCACATGGGAGGTCCTAAGTTCAGTCCCTGGTGCTTCCTAAAAAAAATTAAATAAAACAAACAAACAGCAACAACAACAAAAAACCCCACACGCAAACAAATGAAAAAACCAACTCAGGGGAGCAAATGTGGTTCAGTGGTTGAGCACTGGCTTCCCATGTGTGAAGTACAGGGTCCAATCCCTGGTACCTTAAAAAAAAATCTAGGGTCTCATAGCTAGGAAATGGCAGAACTGAGTTTTGTGGCTTTGAAGCCAGAGCTCTTGGTCTCTACACCAGGTTACACATCCAGCTTTGGATACCGAGAGAAAATACCATTTACCAAGAAAAGTGTGGCCTTCCACAAATCAAAGACCTTCAGGTCTAGCACAGGCAAACAGTGATGTCCACAAAAAAATACCAGGGCAGAGGTAGGGATGGGGTCTCCAAGAAATAAATACAGTGATTAGAAACCTTGGCAGAGGGGACATGAAGGAAGTATACTAGCAGTTAGCAAAGAACTCTCAAGTTGGTAATAAGATCATGTCCTTTAGAAATGGGTTAAAAAGTCCAGAAAGAATTATAACCCCAGCAGCTTCCTGGTCAAAGCACCCAGATAAATGAAAAGAAGGCTATGATCCTTCCCTATAAATTAATAATGGCTAATAATTATGGCATGCTTACTGTGTACCAGGTTCTCTTCTGAGCCCATTACAGGCATTTCATTTCAACTTCACAACACAGCCATGATGCAGACACTGTTATTGTCACCATTCTATAGATGAGAAAGTGGAGGCACTGAAGGTTAAAGGATATGAGCCCAAATTTACAGCTGGGTAGCAGCTAAGCATACTTGATGCTGAGCCTCATGGGGCTGGGTCAGAGCTGTGAGTGTAAGCCCTTTTCCTTATGTCAGCTTGAGTCTCCTAAAAACAAAAAAAACAACAAGCAAACAAATGAAAAAAAACAACTCAGAAGAAGTGGGTGGCTGTAGGTCTCAGCTTTAAAGAGTGAGCAGGGCCTATAAATCCCGGGCTCTGCACATAGGCTGGGAAACAACAGATATGGTTCACCCATTCATTCACTCAACTTGAGCACTTACTATATTCCAGCCACTGGGTATTAAGGGCGCCTGGCCTCAAGGAGCTTACAGGAATAGGGTCATAGGAAAATAAAAATTTGCCAGAGAGCTGGAAAATCTGTAGCATCAATTTAGTGTAACAGAGCCCTTTCCTCCAACCAGTACTTTCTACCCTTTTGCAGGCAGGTGGGGGCTCCCACAGAGAGCCAGCTCACACATAAAAATAGTCTTCTGCATTTCTGCTGACATGTCGTCTGTATCTGATGGAGCAACATCTTCATTATGAAATTAGATGAAAATCCTAATGCACAGACTAATAGATAACACCCCACGCTCTTTGAGAGCACAGCAACAGAAACAAGAAAGAGCAAGGAACGGAGCCAGAAGCCTGCCCCCACCCCCACTGAATTCCATTTTTATACCAACCTGCCATCTCCAACAAACATCATTAGTTCACTGAGGGGATGGTGTATTGTTGCATTATCTGCCCCCACAACAAAAGAGCTGTTTGTACTGAGGCAGCAGGTAACTGATGGAATACCTAGATAGATTTTATAAAAGTCTCCTGATGGGGTAAGGCTCCTTGTGGGCTCAGGACCCAAACCCAGCTCAGAAGTAAGCATGGTTTCCTTTTAGTATGTCTGTAATGGTGACCACTGAAAGATGGGAGCTGGAGTTGAGGCTCGATACCTTGGAAACTCCTCTCCTCCATGGAAGATTCTTGGGTTCATTCCTTCCTAACCACAAGAGAAAGGGAATGGATTTCTCCCTTAAAGGACTGAGCAAGCTTTCTGCTTTCCCATCCTTCTCCCTGGTTTCTCATGGGGACATCTTTTCTCCATGTCGGCTCAGCCAACCAACATATTTCAACTTCATATTGTATGAGGGTAAGATAGGGACAAAGAAGATTCAGTGTGGCTAAGACTCAGATGCCATTTCATTCAATTCATTTCACTGCCTTGGTTAAATGCTTCCTCTCCGCTGATCTCCACCATATATCTATTTGTGTTCATTATGCCTGCCATGGAAACCAACAGCTCTCCTTGAATAAAACTAGGACCCCGCTCTCTCAGCTGGCAGTGGAGAGCGAGTTTCTACTTCAGCAGAAAGGGCTGCTAGATCTCCTGGGCTCTCTGATCACAGAGGTTAACATTCTCTCTAACAAGCCCTTCCATCCAGATGAGCTGTGCAAAGAGAATCTCCACTGTTGGATCAGGTTTTGCTAAAGGAGCCTCTCTGGGGCTCTGATGTTTTAGATTTTCTCCAGTTCTAAGTTTTTGTTTTTGTTTTTTTGATATCATGTTTGGACTCCACACTAAAAGAGTTCTTTCTTTCTGGGTCCTGGGCAAACTCTTTGTGTTGATAGAGTAAACAGTGTTCACTTTGCTACCATCCTCCTTGCCAGCTAACAGAGAAGCATTTCTTTCTAGGACTGCTCTTTGCTTGTATCCCTTCTCTTTCCCAGGAACAGTACTGCCATGGGGATTCAGGTGAGCTGTCTGCATCCCAAAGGCGAAAGGGGCAAAAAGTCATCACCAAGGCTGAGAGGTCTTTCCTTCAAAGCTTTCGACCTTCTGCACGTAGGCAGAAACAACCTTTGCTTTCGGTGAATTTGATACTTTTTCCAATAAGGAGAAAGGGGCTTCACCAGTCCTTTGCTCTGTCTTACAGCATCCCTGAAGACTCGCTGAAGGCTTCACCTGATCCTGACTTTCATCTGGCCCTCCTAGGATGACCCTAAGAGCCATCATGTAGAGAGTGTCCAAGTGTGTCACACTCTCATGTGCATTATCTCATTATCCCCTGATAAATTTAAATAGGCACTATTATCCCCATCTCGCAACAAAGGAAACTAAGGCTTAGAGAATGAGGTCAGTTGCCCAAGTTTAACAAGCTAGTAACCCCACATCAGTGTAACTGCAAAGCCCCCACTTTGTCCACCATGCTGCTCCTCCATCCTTATCTCTGTTTTCTTTAATTAGCTAAACTCATATAATCCACAGTCTGGTGTTTTCTCCCCACCTCCTCTCTAAAACATTTAGCTTGAAACCAGATCTATCTTTCTTTTAGACCCCCCCCTTATCTCCACAATAACCTTCATGCCAGGCCCAAGTTGCTGTTTCCCCCCATTTACCAGCCACTAACATTATCATGTGCGGTATCACCTGTCTTCTTCATGTGAGACACCTCTTTGGCTCCCACTGATTTGACAAATACTTAATAGCCAACATTTATCCTTTGACACTGACACTTCTGCTCTTCTCTCAGGGGTTAGCCATATGGTAGCTGAGCCTTTGGGGCACAGGTACATTTTTCTTGCTATTTAGGAGGAGAGATATTAGTAACACCAACTTCAGAGAATTTAGATTGTGGATTGCTAGCATGCAGGGAATACTGGTGAGACACAGCCCTTTTTTCCAAGTGCCAAAGGGAAACTCGTTTTGCTTCTGATGGTTCAAACAGTTGTGCCTCAGTAGAATGCACACTATGTGAGAAGACACAAGCATTTATTTACAGGCACCCAAATATAAAGGCATGTAACAAAAACCCAAGTTCAGAGACTTAACCACATAGCATAAAGTCCAGATAAACTGTCTGGAACTGAGGTAGCTCTGTAATGTCACCATCTTCTCAGACTCTTCTTATCATTCCTTTCTGCAATCTTTGATTTCAAATCCTTGTCCTCATGGTTAAAAGATGTTTGTTTTACCTCCACCCTCAATTTGATTTTCAGGAAGGAAGAAGAAAAGGAAGTTGGGGGTTGGGGGGAGAGAGAGGAGATGTGCTGACACAATCAAGAGAGCAAAACTCTCCTAGAAATCTAGCACTTTTCCAGTTTCAGGTCACCAGCAGATTTTGCCATGTGAGCACTCACAGACAGAAGGGAAGCAGGGAAATGCAGTTTTTAGTCCAGTCCATTGATGCCCTAAACCACCTTGGTGCTATTTAGTAAGGAAGATGGAGAGAGTGTTTAATAGGTAGATACCTAGCAGTGTCTGCCACTTTCTTGTGGATTTTTCTAGCATAGAGAAGTAGCACCTAGGACTAAATGTTTCCATTCTATGCTGCTCTTAAAGAGAGCACCCTCCATTCCTTCTCACATTGTCTAAATGGTCTTTCAATAATGCCTCTTATAGCTTCTCTCCCACTCTACCTATCAATCCTCCACTGCTGATCAAGAGATCTTTGTTGTTCTACTGTAGTTTGGATCATGCCTTTACACTTTTCTGAGATCTCCAGCAAATCCCCAATTTCCTCAGGCACAAAAAACTTCTCACTCTTTCTTCTCAACAAACCATCATCTCAAGTTTCCATTTCTTGTTCTTTCTATTCTCTGCTAAAATTAGCTTGACTGTAAAAGTGTGGAAATGGATAGAGTTGATGGTAACGCATTATAGTGAGTATAACTAACATGGCTGGTTTATAAATGGGAGTGTGGCTGACAGGAGTAATCTAGAGACATAAATGTTAATTGAAAGAATGCTAGAGAATAATCTAGGGACTGAATAATATAGTGAATCTGGAGGCCGATAAGGTTTGTGGTTAATAATACAAATACAAGAATGTTCTATGAATTAGAACAAATGTACATCACTATTGCAAGGTGGTAAGAATATGGTGATGAGTGGAAAAATACAATTAATGTAACTTATGGACTATAGGTAAAAGCAATATTGTAATAATAATCAAAGAAGGTACTACATTAACACCAAGGGTCAATAATAGTGGGTATGGGATTTTTCCTTTTGGACTAAGAAAAACGTTCAAAGGTTTCCTGGGGCAATGACTGCACAACCCTGTGATGAAAGTGAAAGCCACTGAGTATACACTTTGGATAGAATGTACAAGGTATGGGACTATATAACACAGTGAACCATGTGATGGAAGATGGATGGACTGTGATTAAGTACAAATATGAAAGTGTTCTCTCAAGAACTATAACAAGTGGACAATACTAATACATAGTCTTAGTAATAAGGGGTGTATGGATAAAATATACCAAGAGTACACAAAGGACTATAGTTTGTGGTAATAGTCTGATCATGTTCTTCCATAATCTGTAAAATATGTTCCAGAACAATGTAAGATGTAGATGCAAAACAATGATGCATGATTGTTTTGTAATCTCATAACTTCTCTATTAAAAAAAGTGACCTGATCCCCATTCTCCAATTCCTGCCCATCCTATAAAACCCATATCTTCTGCTAAGCAATCTCCACCTCCTTTGATGCTGATCTATGGCTTCTTCTCCAAAATTTCAGAATCCTAGACACACATCTCTCTCCTCTAATGCAACCTTAATGCAGGCAAGAGCTATTGTACAACATCACAGCCCTATACACCATCATAACCTTCTTTTCTAGTATGCTATTTGCTATGTTGTAGTTGATCACGGAACAACTCTAATTGCTACCACTCTTCTGTGCACTTTATATGAAGGAGGTATTATTGTCATCACCCTTATTTTACAAATGAGTAAACTAAGGCAGTAAAAAAAAAAAAACAAAAAAACTTGCTACGCCCTGCAAAGAAGGGACTAGGATTGGAAACTGGGCTGTCAAGCTCTGGAGATTCTCCCTGTAGTCACTACTCAGTACTGCTTCTCAGTAAAACAGTTGGTTAAAGAGTGAAAGAGACTGTCTTAGGTTCCTGACTGTTAAGCCCAATACCGCACAACATGTTGGTTAAACAACAGGAATTTACGGGCTCACAGTTCAGAGGCAGGAGGTTTGCGTCCTCACGGGCCTGTAGCAATGTTCTTTCTCTACTAGGCTCCTGCTGACTCCTAGCTTCTTCCTGCGTCTTCTCATTCCAGATGCCTGAATATTTTCTGCTTAGAAAGGCCTCCAATAATCTGCATCAAGGCCCAGGTTCATTCAGTTGGGCCACACCGTCACTAAAATTAGCATCTTCCAAAGGTCCTAGTTACAATGGGCTCACACCCACAGGAAGGCAGGTTAAGATTAAGAACATGTCTAAATCGGGTACATTATTCGATCTCCCACAGGGACCAAAGATGGTGCCCACCCCATGTTGGAGAAGGCAAACCACCCCGCAGAGAACCTAGAGGGCTCTACTCCGAATCATGGCTTGCCTCGGACCCTCTGCCAGCCCTGCTCTCCTGTCTTGAGCAGTGTCCTAGATTAGGGAGCACTTGTCCCCTTTTGATCCAGACACAGGCTCCTTTCTTTTCAGGTGAAAGATTGGCTTCCACGTGCTGCCTTCTGCCTCCCTCTTGCCCCCTCCCCTTCCCTGCCCCAGATGTAAAATCCATGCAGCCATCTCTGACACTGCCAGTCACCGAGATGCAGAGCAGTCTTGCTCCAAATCCTGCCTCCTGTTTTAATATTTCCTGTGGTGTTTTATAGAAAGAGCAGAACAATAGCTCTCACATAGGGGGTAAAGGGGACATGATTGTATATAATTAAATTTTAACATGACAAAGTTTTCCAGCCTACGGGGGAAGTAGAGGGAAGGGACCATGGTATGGGGAATGTCTGGGAGTGAAGGAGAACCTCTGTCTGTGAATTGGCAGCACAGAATCCAGCTGTCATCCTCTTTTTAGCTGTCACAGGGACCGTAGGCATAAACTATGCCTGCAGTTCTCGGTCTTGCTCCTTCGAGGGCAGCCTCAAGGAGTGATGGATAACCAGGTCTCTTGTCAAAGACTAGATTCCCTGCGTCCAAAGGGAGCTTCTGGATTTTAGGAAGTGTTGGCAGTTTCTGCCTTTGCATCCCCTTGGATGGATGGAAAAGAGAGGAAATGATGGTCCATCTTCCAAAAGCAACATTCTGAACCTGGAGAAGGGTATAGGTCAGAAACTGCTGTCTGTAGTGAGCATTCTGAATTTCCTCATAAACACAGGTTTCCATGAAAACCAAACAAAGGAACGTAAGAGAAAGGCCAGGCAGAGTCCACTTCAGCCCCCAGATTAACAGCTGTCTCCCAGCCTCACTCCTTTTAAGGACAGGGAGCAGAGAGTGAGCTTGGGTGCCCACGGCCACACCCCAGGCCTCCTGGCTCGGCTGCCCAGGCACACGTCCTCAAGCGCTCTGGCCGTTTGTTCTGATGATGTGCTCTGATGAGTGAAACATAATTACCCATTTTGTCACAGGTCCTGTGACTTTGACGGCCCAGTGTGTGGGCTTTAAAAATATAAAAACATATTAGGAGATCCTCAAGGGGAAACTGTTTCCCTTTGGGGGATTTGTCACAGGACTCCTAGGTGGTTCTAATCTGCAGAGATGTTCCCCTGTGAGGAGCTGCTACTTCTCCCCTCCTGACTAGTGCCTAGAAATGGAGAGAAAGGACAGTCAGAATCTAGTGGGGAGTGCCAGTTACCTTTAAGAAGGGGGGTGGGAGAGGAAAGGCAGGGAAACAAAGGGACAGAAAGCAGACTGTAGCACTGTGCTGCACCTTTTTGCATGATAAATTGCTTCCACAACCAAGGAAGGATGTCCCTGCAGGAACCCTCTCCCTCCATCTTCTGAAGCATCCTCCCACTTAAGCATGCATCTAGTACCTTTCCCAAATCCCTGTACTCAGAGTCTCATTTCTCTTGCTCACACAGTCTCCTCCTTCCCAGCACGCGCTCAGCTCAGCTCAGTTGCAGAGGCACTCACCTCTCTCTGCCAGGCTCTCCTCCTCTGACCCAGTTCTTCTTTCCAGAGGAGGGTGCCTGGCTCCAAGATCGTGCTCCTAGGCATGCACACACGCACACACACACACACACAGATACCACACTCGTGCAAATCACAAACACACATATACTACACAAACACACACACAGGCACCAGATACAGATACCACAAACATCACCCTACATACACATTATCAGTACACCACACCATGCTCACACTACACATCACACACACAGATACCACAGCCACCACATCCACACACATCACATCACATCACATCACACATAACAAACACACACAAATGGATGCCATACACGTGCATCATGCCACATACACCCAGCATACAAAACACACGGACACACAAACCACACACATACTCACACACACACCACACATACATGCCCTCTGACACTCAGAACCTCCACCTTTTTGTTGAAAACCACACTGTATACAGAAATTTGAACCTAGAAATGCTACTCTGGATGAGGCTGTGATTTTCCAGAAGTGTGAAGCCTGCTCATTGCTGCAATTAATTGGCATTGCTGGGCTAATAAGGAGGCCTGTCTCTAACAGCCACCAGCAGCCCACTGCATGCAGGAGGGTGGGGGGAGCTGAGCACTGTGCAGTGTTTACAGTGCGGGATACAAGAAAACCCAACAGAATTTTCGTTTTTGGTAAAGCAGTGTTGCACCATTGTGTTTATATTAGTAATTTCCAATAATCTATTATTAGCATTAGATTGATTTTCTGCTCATTTTTTAATGTATAAAAATCATAGTAATTTGAAGAATTTTAACCCTTGGACGTTGATGAAAAGACACGCAATTGTTTAGTAAGAAGCAAAAGTGAGTTTCCTCATGAAAAGTCCTTTGGATGGGAGCAGATGACCTGTGTAGCATGAGCTGCAAATGAAATGAAATGGTCGTCTCTTAAATGAAGTTGACCCGAGGGTTGTGGTCTCCATCGTATGTCGCTCCAGCTGGCCTCCTTTGGCCAGGAGATGGCAAGGCTCAGAGATTAATCAGGATTATTTGATCATTCACTCTTCCTTTTGGCCTCATTCTAAGCGAGTGCTTCCCTGAGCGAAGTATGCAAATGAATGCCTGTTGAAACATGGCCTACCTCTGGTTTCTGGTCTAAATTGCATAAGCTATCTTGGCCCCCACTTTCTCCTCTACAAAACAAGGACATTGATCCAGATGATTTGTACGGTCCTATTCAGCTTTAAAATGAGTTGATTTAATTTAAAAACATGAAAACTTTAGTAATAATGAGCTTATTTGCTTATAAGAAAAATACCATCTGTTCATACACAACTATGAAGCAAGGCGAGATGTTTTACATGCTGTAGGAGATAACAGAAGATTACAGGATTGCAGGAGAGAGACCAGTTCTCACTGAGATGACCAGAGAGGACTCCATGGAAAAGGGGGTCATTTGAGGTGCATCCTGAGGAGGGAGTAGTGTTTTAATGAGCAAAGGTGGGATGAGGAACGACATGCCACTAGGGAAGACTCTGCCCAGGGGGAAGGCGAATCTGAAAAGTTTGCTGTCTTGAATTCTAAAGAAAAAAGGACATTTCAAGAAGGAGGAGAGTATTTAATAGTGTCCCATGCTGCCAAGATCTAGGAGGTGTACCATCACCTCCAGAATGAACACTGCTGAAGACCACGGGGTTCCTGGTCCCCCCCTGGGCTGGACCAGGCCACCTGAGGAACCCCACAGGGCTCTATATGTTTGGAACTGTATCTGTGTTTTTGAGCCTGGTGGTAGCTATAAATCCTGCTTAATGTCTGTGGACAACAAATGCTGCTCTCACAGAAGCCCAGAAGTGAGGCATTGGGAGATGAATGACAGGCTTGTTACATTGCTTAGGGGCACAGAGCTTCCTTTTTCTTCCCTGTGTCACTTACTTTTACTGGACTTAGTTCTTGACAAGGGTTTTGGTTCTTGGCTGGTCTTCACCTGAATTGATAGTCTTTCCTTTGTCCCTCAAAAATTATCCCTATTACCCTGGTTAAGTGCTCCTTCTCCTCTCAAATGAGTAATGAGGATATTCTTCAAGAAGTGAGATAAGTGTCTTGCAGTTACTAAATTTCAGTAAAGTAAAACGAGTCTTGAAGTTGGAGTTAGAAGACTGGATTTTAGACCTAGATCTTCCACATTCTACTCAAAGGAGCTTTGTCTGCCTTCTTTACAGTAGGACCTTGATTTACTCATCAGTCAATGGGGGATAATTATTCTACAGACAAGGTGCTTAGGAGAGAATTAAATTGCATGGCAAATGCAAAATGGTACAGCCACTTTCAAAGACAGTTGAGCAGTTGCTTACAAAGCTAAACATCATGCTCCTAGGTATTTATCCAAATGAGTTGAAAACTAATGTCCACCCAAACACCTGATGCAAATATTTGTAGGAGCTTTATTCCTAATTGTCAAAAATTGGAACCAACTAAGATGTCTTCAATAGGTGAATGGATAAACAATTGTGATTATTTCATACAGTGGAAATCCACTGATGAAAAATAAATAAAAATAAAAATCTTAACAAGCCAAAAAAAAAGACATGGAAGAACCTGAAGTATATATTGCTGAGTGAAAGAAGCCAGTCTGAAAAGGCTACATACTGTACGATTCCAACTATATGACATTGTGGAAAAGGCAGTCAAAAGATCATTGGTTGCTGGGAGAGAGGGAGAGAGGGAGGAGGGGAGGGAGGGAGAGGTGGAGCACAGGGCATTTTTAGGGTAGTGAAACTTTTCTGCATGATGCCAGAATGGTGGATACATGACACTGCATTTGTAAAATGCATAGTACCAGACAACCCAAAGAGTAAACCTTGACATTAACTATGGACTTTAGTTAATAATAATATATCAAGATTGGTTCAATTGTAATAAATGTACCACACCAATGTTAATAGCAGGAGAATTGTAAGGTGGTGGTGGCATATGGAAACACTCTGTATTTCCTGCACTAGTTTTCTGTAAACCTAAAACTGCCCTAAAAATAAAGTATGAAAAATAAAGAAAGGCATTTCCCGGGTATTGTAGGATTATCCCAAGTGTAGAGTGGACTTGAGGGGTCCAGTAGTCTGTGTAGCTAAAAGGGTGTAAGTTTGTGTAAAGTATCCCTTCCTTGCCCCTCAAACCTTCCATCAGACACAGTTAGTCTGAGCCCTCCTTCTTTGAGATCACAGTTCAGCTAGACCAGAGGTCCCAACTCTGTTTGTAGCTCTGTGGGGCAGGTGGGTTTGACATGGACCCTCTTTCATGATGATTATTGGAGCCTCCCTACATTCCCCCTGAAAAAATATGTATATGTATGATTTATTATACAGATACAACATTTTTCTATCTATTCAGGTCATCCTAACTATGCAAAGAAAGATGATCTTTCTCATTTTAGAAAGCTCATCACCGATTCTGTAAATACAGTAAGGTACATGAATTAAAATGATATATACCTAGTTGATAATTCCTCTCAAACAGTATTAGCTTTCCCTTACTGTCAGGAAGTCCTGACTGATGTCTAACCTAAGTAGTATATATGGGGATTGTTCACCTCTTTTCCTTTATGAGTTTTGCATTGAACATGGAATTCCTCAGGTCCTCCAGTCCCAGGCACTGGCTGGCATTGCTGCCATGGAGGGGCACTGGGTTCTGCCCTCTGGGTGGATGAACCCAGGTGCTGGAGGGGGTCCGAGGGTCCTGTCATGCCCAAGCTCTCAGGGAGTTGACCACATCTGTGGACAGGACTCATAGAAAGAGCTTGGTCCTTGGCCTTGGACTGTCAGTGGAGCTCAGGCAAGTCTGGCACCCTCAAGAAGCAAAAGCTGATTTCTCCTGGCAAGAGTTCGTTTCGAGGCTGGCACAGCTGACTGCAGGTGTCTCTGGGCAGGGGCACCACCTCCCCTCTTACACTGGGTAAGCATTTCAGCTTCTAGCCTGGAGGTTTTTCTCTCACTCCCTGCTCTTTCTTCTTTGGGAATCATCTCTTCAGATCTGTTCCCTCCCCTAAGGCAGAGTTCTGAGTGTCATTTATGTAGCTTAGAAGTTACCTCGGACCTTTGGGCTAAATATTGGAGGGTTCTATTGCATCTGAAAGAAACAGGGAGGCAGAAAAGGCCAAGAATATCAGAGAAGGACAGCATATTTGGCTCAAACGGAGGATGTGGACAGTTGGATTTGGTTATTTGTAGGGATGTGTATTGGGGTTAGGGACTTTAAAAATGTGTACTCGTGGCAATTACTTTGGGGGCTCAATTGTTTAGTTGAAAGCCCTTTGGGAAAGCATCCTTGCTGGACTAAAATACATTTGAAAGTGAGAATGTTGGAGGAGGTGTGGGGGAGCTAGAAACCCACTCGTGCAAATATAGTCATATAAATGACTCTGTTTCCTTCTTCATAAAAAAAGATGATGATGCCTAGTCGATTTGCTGGCAGGTTAGCTAATGAGTGGGTGTTGTTTTAATTAATGTCATAAAGAATTGTGAAAGCATAGAAACTTTAGAAGTATCCTGGTGTGGTATTATTCTTGGTGCAGAAGCCAGCCTGTATATGACAGTACTTAAAAGAAGAGGGAATTAGAGAACGCTGAGAGCAGAAGGCAGGAGACAGGTGGACACAAAGCAAGACCAGTTCAAGGCTCAGAGAAAGAATGAAAAATAAAGTACATCCACATAAAGGTAATACCTTTTACCAGATGAAAAAGAAATGCAACACTTAAGGTGTTTGGGCTGTAAATAAACAAGCTCCATACTAACAGAGGCTTATATAATAAGGGCATTAAAGAAGCCTGAAGGTACTGTGTCCGAAAACTCAGCAAAGTCCTCAGGGAAATAAGTTATCATGAGAATTTTCCTCCATCATCCTCAAAATGTTGGATTTCCATTTTCATGAGCAGAAGGTGGCTGCACTTCTCCATCAAACCAACACTCAACTATGATCAAAGACAAATACAAAAGGAGCCCAGAAGTGGGCACATATTTGTTTTTGATTGGGGAAGGAGATCTAGTCCTTATTCTGTGCAATGTGACCATTCATAGATGCAAAAGAGACATAGAAGTGAGAACGTGACATCCCCCCATACCCCCCTGCCTAGAAGGCTCTCTCGTCTGTCTGCACATTGTGTTTGCTGTGTCTGCTCGTTGTCTCTGCTTGTTGTATCTGCTCATTGTGTCTGATCCTTGTCTCTGCTCCTTGCCTCTGCTTGTTGTGTCCACTCATTTTCTTTAGGAGGCACAGGAACCAAACATGGGATCTCCCATGTGAGATGCTGGTGCCCAACCTCTTAAACCACTTCCACTCCCTGCTCATTGTGTCTGTTCATTCGTCAGCTCATTGCATCAGCTCATTGCATCAGCTCATTGTGTCAGCTCGTTGCATCTGCTCCTCTTTTTTAGGAGGCCCGGGGAACCAAATCCAGGACCTCCAATGTGGGAGGCGGGCACCAAACTGCTTGAGTCACATCCACTCCCCAGAACCTGACATTTTTAGCCTCTATTGTGAGAGGTAGACTCTAACAGTAGGAAAGATGGGAGGGGAGAAAAATATATTTTATATAAATGCCAGCACATAGCACCTTTATAAATAGTGTGCTTATAGAGAAATATCAGTGATTTGTTGGGAAATATTCACTTTGAGTCCCTGGAGCAAATGTGTAGCTCCTCTATAACTGCCAGCAATCTGCTTGTCTAATTATTACCGGTTCTCCGCAGTCCCCGACTCTGTATGTTCAGCCCAGTTTATAAAGCTCTAGCTTTGCTGTGCCTTTTCCCATCCATAGATCAACCCCAACCACAGAATCTGAATATGCATATTGGTCTACATTGTAGACTGGAGTTCTAGTCTAGCCCTTCCACGGAACACATTGTATGATCCTCAGAAGCTTTGAATTCCCATAAGCTTTCCTAGCTGTGCAAAACTGGACTTGATAAAAATATTTATGTGTCTGCCCTGAAAGTAAATGCTGGCCCCATACTTGGGGCTTGAAAGAAATGCAGATGATCCTAGTGTAAAACCAGGCAGAAGACCTGGTGAGAAATTAGGTTGACGTTCAGGGGCAGTGTGTACCTCCCAGGCTATCATCTGCCTGTACCCTCTCTTCCAAACTAAATACCTGTTGTGTTTGTCCAAGGACTAACTAGTCATCCATCCTCTGTTCTCCTCAAGTTGCAAACCAGCTGCAGCAGTGGTTTCTTCCCCATCAGACCAGAGCCACATGCAGAAGGTCTCCTTTTTCTCCCTCTTTCCTAATGCATTTTTCATCATTAGAGGGAAAATGTCATTTTGGTGACAGATATTAGTATGATTGGTGTCAGGAATGAATCTTCCTTTCTCTGTCAGCCTTGCTTCACACAATCCTAAGACAATGTTCTGTTAAAAGGCCATTTCCATTTCCAACTCAAGCGGCGTGCGAGAAGGGCAGGCTTCAGTGGTGATGGATGGGTTCAGTGGAGTTGGAGCTGTGCCATGGAGCACAGCTGTAGCCTGACCCTTCCTCCTCAACGCGAACCTAAGGAAGCTTCTGGGAAACCCATGTTTCAGGTTGATTTCCTGTGGGAAACAGAGTCTTAAAAAGCAGGACCCTGCATCTCTATCTGTTGGTAAGGTTTTAAGAGGTGTAAGACTTGCCATCATTAATGATATACACGGTTATATAAATCTAAAACCTTCTATTTGAAAGCTGATCCAGAAATTAAGATTTTTTTTTTCCAGCAAAAATGCAGGTCAACCTCCCTAGATCTTTTCTGGGTACAGACATGGACCTTGCATCAGCTGGAGATAATAATATCTTAGGCTCTACTCCTGTTGCATGCCACAACTGGTTGTTTAAATAAGGTAAACTTTCAGAACTTTAGTGCTTAATTTCCTAAGTATGAAATAAAGATAATAGTACATAGCCTATCTCTATCAATTACTGAAAGGCCAACTCAATTCAATGGTATTTATTGAATTCACACTTTGGGTCACATACTCTGCTCAGCTTTGCCCAAGGTAAAAAAATGAACAAGAAATGGTGCCTGTCTTAAGAGAGCGTACAGCCTAGTAGCTGATATCAGACAAATATACAGTCAAGTATCATGTAAAAGAAAAACAGTGAGTTCAATATTATGATTATATATATATATATATATATATATATACACACACACACACATTTTTAGTATATATATATATGTATGTATATATATAGCTGCTGAAAAAATGTGCTTTTGTAAATGTTACGTTCCGGAGTGATGACCTCTGGAGCAGGGCAGAGGAGAGGAAGAAATGTTACTGTTTTGAACAAAATAAGTACATCCATTTGTTTAATAAAACAGTTTCCTTATTGCAGATATATATACTGAAAATGGATTGTTTTTAACCATTAACCAGTTGGGGATGCCATGGGAGAAAATGTGTTAAAGTAACATTTTATGGAGGAGATGGAATTTGAACTGGTTCTTGGAATGGGGTTTGGAACTTTGTGGATGGAGGGGAAGCACATTCATGGTAGAGCACAAATATAAGAAGATGCTTCAATTTTGTGTTAGCAACATCCCTTTTCAGGAAGAAAGACTAATCTCGGGTGGCAGGGTCATAGAATGTTGGGTGGGGAGAGTTGCCTCACAACAGAGACTAAGGCTAAAAATTAGCTTGGCCTATGTCTAAGGACCTGGATACCAAACTTGGCAGTCTGCACTTTGTGCCACAGGCACTGGGAAACCACTCAAGCTTCCTGAACAGGTGCATGGCATTATTAGAACCATGCTTTAGAAAGATAAAGCTTATTGTTGTATGTGGAATTGTTTATATCAGGAGTTATCTATTTTTTTCTGACCCAAATCTCATTTAAAAACTATTTTTGCAATGCCCTTGTTACTATGAAAAAATAAAGTTCATAGATAAAATAAGCTGCCTGTACACATAGTTTAAAAATGATTCATGCAATGTGCTAACTGGAATCTAAAGGAAAGATTAATGGAAAATGATTAGTAACAAAATAAGTGTAAAAGCCTTCTTTGGGCACAACATCATCATAGGACAAAATGCTTGCATCTGTGTGTAGAATCACCACACATTTGATGGCTAGAGAACAGACTGGTGAAGCAATGTAGAATTGGTGACTCAAGCACCTGAGAATCATTAGCATTGCTCATGTGATTTTCCAAAATAATAAGCAATGCTTGGAAAAGATCTCAACAAATCAAAGCACAATCTTCCATTGATTTGCAAGGTAGCTGCATTTCTGGATAATTAGTGAATATTAAAACTGTTGCAAAAATATATGTGTGCATATGTAAAACAGAGCACAATTTAGGCTTAGATTAAAAAAAAAAAAAGTTTTCACTCACCTAAATGACTGGCAGGCATTTGACATCCATGTGCGAATGCCCCATGCATTGCATAGCATTTAGCATCCTTGGGCCCATCATTCAATTGCAGCTGAACCTCTCCAACGATGGTGACAGCCAGTCTCCCCTTGACTGTCAACCCCACCCTTGCAGGAGTCTGCCCTGCCCCTGTGGAAAAGCAGTGGCTCAGGCAGAGACAGGTTTGGAGGCAGAGAGATGAGTTAAAATTTAATTGAAATAGTGGAGAAAAGAAACAAGGAGAGTGTTGGTGGTAGCAGTGGAATCTGGAATGGAGGGAGAAATTCAAGTGACATCCATACGCAAGCAAGATAATGGATGTAAATGTTCTTGGTAAAGTTTAAAGCACTATTCAAATATTGTTGCAGTTAGAGTTAAATGTCATCATGCTCATTTTACAGAGAGGAAATTGGAAGCACTGAAAAGGTGAGGTGACTTTTCCAAAGACATAGAACAGGTCAGGAATTGCATTCGACATCCAATGTCTTGGATCTGCATTTTCACCACAATCACAAATTGAAAGGATCTTCCACTCATGGGAAGAATTATAAGCTGAGAGCCTGAGGAGAGCAAATACAAAGATGGAAAAAAAAAAAAAAAAACAACTTCTGGAAACAGGTAAATTTCAAGCACTCTATTTGACATACCATTATTTCATGGAATGCCTGGAAAACTCTAGCATTCCAAACAGAGACCAAGATTTTGCAATCCGTACACTTTCATGTTTGCTTAACCCTCTAAATATTCATCGGTAACATTTAAGACAAAGGGAAGAGATAATTGCAAGGGGAGAGTTTTTTCAAGATATTAAAGGTTAACAGAATTCTTGGCATTTGTGTCATGTCAATTTCCATGTAATTATGCTCAATTCCCAGAATTCAGAATCAGTTGTGCTGTTAATGCTTAAAGATGATATCCTAGGAAAATAATTTATAAGATCATTTCTCAAAATTTCTTGATTCACACCAAGTACCTGGTTAATAGTCTGATTATGATTAATGTTATTCTTAGATAGAGAATGCTAGGAGGTCATAAATTGGATGCTGGGATTAAAGTGGATTTTTTATGAGAATATGGTTAGCTATCTTTTCCAAGAGCAAAACTAATGTCCTAGAAATATTTATTTAATCTGATTTATAAACCACTCCTATTTTAGTTTAATACCAAGAACATGAAAAGAACTTAGAACTCCAGCGCCTATTAGGAAAAAGAAAAGTCTGGAGAAAAATGTCTGTGTAGGGGAGGTACTACAAACTGGCTTCATGAGGAAAGATCAAAATGCTAGATTACAGAGGTTTCTATGTGTTAATTTGCTCATTTATTTATTTACTCATTCATTTATCCATCTTACATTTAGTGAATCTAGTTTACTTTGCTGTCTGCTGAGATAGAGTGATGGTGAATACGTTGCTTTCCCTTTACTTGTAGGATGCTTTTGTAATCTTGCACTTCCACTGTGCAATATTTATTCCACTTTTGATGAGATGATTGTCTGTGCAATTATTTCTACTGTTCCTCTCTTCCAGCAGCCTGTAGCTGTCCCTGTTGTATCATATTGCCTACCCTAGTACATACTTGTTGCTCTCATTCCCAGCCTGGTTATGAGGCCAAACTTTCCAAATAACATACTACAACCTTGAGTTTTGGGAAAATTTCCTAAAGTCCTTCTGTTCTTAGGCTTGCCATTTCTTTGAGTCTCTGGCTCCCTGGGCCTGTTACTCAGCTATGTCTTCAGGAAATGAAAGCTTCTCAAGTGAAGTTACCGTAGAGAAGCAAATCACATGGAGCATAAAGCCAAGTACGAGATCCTGTGCATTCGTTATTGTTTTGGAAAATTGCTGTCACATTTCTCTTCCACTGGAGTTTAAAAAATGAAGAATTAAAGGTAAAACCAATTTATATGATGCCTTGGAAAACAAGCTGACACATGAAAGCAACGAGGTGGAGAAGACAGGGCAAGACCCGAGATGTTAGAGACATAATGCTCTAACCCAGCTTTTCTTGTTCTTAAAAGTAGAGTCTTTGGAAGGGGAGCACCAAAGGAAGTGGGGGAAGTGGCTGAGGTATGTCAAGAGGAAATGTCAAGAAAGCAGTGAGTGCTAAGTAGAGGGGAGGTTCCAAGCCACAGTTAAGCCTGGAAGTCAGAGCCAGACAGGAGGAAATAACCAAGGGAGTAGAGGAAAAGAATGCAGGGCGGGCCATCTAATTCTGCCTCAGGGGGCTTCCCCCTCAGGGACAAATTTCACACATATCACACACACACACACACAATTTCTTGTCACATTTAAAAAATGCTCTTACCAAGCGAATGCAAGTATTCTATAATGGTTGGGAAGGGAGATAGATAAGCATAATTCCATCCTCCCCAGCAACGTGGGCAATAGAATTACTGGGTAGATGGGAACATGACATTAGAAAGGTCCCACTGGCCACATCAATTCAGATTTCCTAATTACCTGTTTTAGACAGTGACCATTTTGCATGGGAATCATACTTCAAAGGTTAGAGATATACATCAGACCCTCCTAACCTAATAAACTAGTATGGTTCTGTCACCCATTAATTTATCCAAATCTTCCTTTATCCTATTGGATATTATTTTTGCCTGTGTAACCTTTTGTAGAGACATGCTTGTTTTTATCCTTCAACTACCATCTTTTGATTTCTTGGGGTTCTTTTTCAATTTTAGCTAGAGCGTATGTTCATCCTACCCTTATACTTCACAAGTATCAAACATCTTCATCTGTTTAAGATTCCCTCATTTGGAATTTCTATCAGAAAATCATTTCCATTTTTAAAAATATTTCCTAACTGTGCTATTCACTTAACTTAAATGAATACATATCAAAAATTTATTAGGTGCCAGTCATTGTGCTAAGTAGGATTCATGACTAGAGCAGAGAAAAAGGGAGAAATTAAAATATTACTATCTCAAGTATTATAAATGTTATGAGAAATCCCAACACTAAGAGTAGTTGAAATGATTAAGGTAAGGTCTTCACAAGGAAATTAGAATGGGAAAAGATGAATAGAACTTTGCCAGAAAAATGTGAATGCAGTAGTCTAAGCAGGAAAGCATCATATGCAAGTGTCCTGAGTTGAGAAAGATGAACCTTTGAGGACTTAAAATAATAATAAAATAAAGCCCAACTTGGTGAGATAAGTGAAGAAGTGACAGGAGATAAAGCCAGAAACACACAGAGGCCATGGATACCATGTAAAAGATGTGGGGTTTTATTCAAATGTCATTAGGGAGCTACTAAAGGATTAAACAGGAAAGAGACATGGCAAGATTTTCAGGATAACTTTGTTTCAATGTGGAGACTAAAATATATTCTGGCAGGAGCAGATGGAGAAAATCTGGGTAAGAGAAAATTTCAGGAATTTAGATAAGAATATAGAGATGGTGACTTAGACAGGGTAAGGTAGTTGAGGCTGAGAAAGGTGGATGGACTTGAAAGCTATATTGGAGGTTGAACCTACAAGAGTGATTGAGTGGATTATGGGGGGGGGGACGGTGAGGAAGGAGAGGAAGGAGAGGATAAGAGTCACTACTGATTTCTGACTTCAGCAACTGGTTGGATAATGTTGCTGTATCATTGGATTATGTTGCTTCAAGCATAACTATTATAAGCAATATATGAAGAATTTATGCACAGAGATTTTGAGTAAAGGAAGAATTTCTCCAATATCCCTCTAATGTATTTTGTAAAATGGTTGGACCAACACTTTTGGTTTTTGGCAAAATGTTCTTATATCTGCAGAAAATTATCTATAGTGTTTTACTCCAAAATGTCCTTTAAGGATCACATCTTAGAATCCACTGGCAATGATTGATTCCATGGTTGTTTTTCTAGTTTACAAAAGAAAAATTATGAACTTCCATTTGTCGATTTCAGACTATCTGGCCAGGATTTCACTGGATACTCCACATACATTATCTCATTTAATCCTCACAACAAATATATGAGGTAAGGGTTATTTCTGTTTTACAGATGAGAACACTGAGTCTCTAAAAGGTAAATCTAAGTTCACAAGTCTGGTAATTTGTAGAGATTGGACTTAAATTCAAAGCCATTAACTCCAAAGTCTTTGCTTGACTCCTTCCACACCACTTTCTCTTATCTCACTGCCCAGACTCCAGCATCTTGTAACACGTTAGACTGTTTTTCATAAAATAGGTTACATTGTCTTTGCTCACTTTTTGCATACTCACATAACTTGTAGGTTTTTTCTGAAGCCCATCCTTGTCAGCTGAAGATTTAATTACTTAAGGGAATTACTTAGTGCCTGCTGCAAAATTAGGAGAGTTCTCTACGAAATCTCTTTGACAGATCATTGATAAAAATATCAAATTTGATTTGTCCTAGCAACTATGCCTTAGGAAATCTAGGATTAATACTTCCCCATATGGAAGCATGTCAATCTATCCGTGATTTATGTCATATCTTTATACTGATTGTCTACCTGTGGGGGGAAAATAGTCTTCTCCTTATTTCCACTTTCTTTAAGTCATCTTTGATCCTGATGTGTTGTTGAAACTTTTGTGAAAGCCTGGGTAAATTATTCCTACATATTGTCCCTCATTCTTATATGTGTTCTCCACATTTCCCATATTCTCCTTCTTTTGGGTTCAATACTACTAGAGTACCCTTTAACTCCACCTTTCCGAGCCACAATTTGCTCTGATTTCCCATTACCTCCAGCACCATCTGTAACTCTTTGATAAGCTAAATGAAGAAAGCATACACAAGATTTAGGATAATCTATCTATTCCTTTCCAAGAGGGAAAGTACAGGTCAACTCCTAAGTTAGGAAAGGAGCACAGGGATGAAATGTTCCTGCAGCCTTCACTGCTTCCTTGTGAAATGCCCTGAATTCCAACGGTAATGGATAAAGATGGACAAATAAATCAAGCAGTCAGAATGATGCACAAGCATACTGAAATGTGCTTAATTGTATCTTGATTTTCTAAGAGTCAATAAAATAGTGAATAAAGATGCTTTGGATTCAGAGATTTATTTTTAACTGAGAGCACTATAAGGTTTGTGTGATGTCTGTCTTCAGTCTAACTTTGCAGTGATTGACGTAAAGGAGAAAACAGAAGTGGATGGTATATGTATTTGTTCAGTTAGAAATCAAAGAAACTACCTTTCAATAGTCCCACAAATTCAAGCCTTTCACAAGCAAATGGTTTAGTACTCTTAAATATATGCAGGATACCTTCCTATCTGCCCATCTTCTCATCCACATCCCCATCTCCCCATGACACATTTTCACCTCCAATTCCAGCCTTCACCAGGCCTTACAGGGCAAATGGTGAACAGTTATAAATCTAACTCAGTGAGCTAAACTTCTAGAAACCTTAGGGTGAGTTGTTTTTATCTCACCCAGTTCCCATTTCCTTAAGGAAAGTTCAGGTTCTCTTCAGCATTGATGTGTTGGATTAAAGCTAACTCTACCTGAACACTAAACAGTTAGATTAGGTGTTAATCTGAAATCCACCTTTCAGTAGTAAACTGTTCTGATGTTACCAGCCAGTGAGTGAGTGAGTCTGTGTGTGTGTGTGTGTGGAATAAATGTTACAAATGTGTTATAATCATACCAGAATAACGCACAGTAGTTCAGCCAGGGCCACATTTATAATAAAAAATATTGATCGATTTTGGGCATAGCAAAGATCAGTTCTACCCAATTACACTCTCACTGCCCCTTTCAAAGTAGGGTGACTCAGGGGTTATTTCACAGCTCTTGGTCCCTATATACAATTGCTGTTATAAAATGCTCTTTGTGACAAATAAAATTATAAGTGTGTGTGTTTGTGTACAGAATCTGCAATGTATCCTAAATCGTCTATCCGGAGAAACACAGAAAAGACTGAGACAAAATACAGGAATCAGAGCTTAAAACATGAAGCATGAAAGAAGAAAATCATTAACAGAAAGGAGAGAGAGAGAGAGAGAGAGAGACTCAAAAGAAAAAGAAATGAGAAGAAAGGATAGGGAAAACAGAATACTCCCTTACTGAAGAGATGGAAAAAATAGGCACACAGAAAGTCAAATAACACAGGATATAAAACCTACCAGCCCCATTGATATCTAAGGCCCTTCCAACCATAATATTCTAACAGTCTAGTCTTAAAAGGATGGTTTAAATATTCTTTTTATGGCTGGATGCTTAGCATAAACTATGATGTAGACAGCCATGTCCCAGCTAGGCTTTAGGGGAAGATTCCCAAATGTGCAATTAATTTAGATTTAATAGGACAGTTACTGTAAGTTTAAATAAATGCCAGTTAAATATTAACAGTGTATTTATTGAAGATTAACATCTCTGGTTGTATTGTGGGATTTTCTTTTCCTTAAAGAAACTCTTTATCGGAAGACTTTTAATCATTTTGGCTCTTTCCATTGACTTGCCTCAGATCCAATGCAAGCTCATTAATTGCTTTGTAAAACAGTTTACTGAATTCTGAAACAGGCACCTCAGTGAATGGGAAGAGTGAAAAGATGTTATGAAGACAGCTATTTTTGTATAGGAGGAACTGATAAGTAGATCTGAAGGGCAAAAGGCTGTGGAGAGGAGTGTTGAGAAGCATTATACTCAAAGAGTTTGGAGATGGAATGGTCCTTGGAAGTCATCTAATCCAAACTCTGCATTTAGAAGGCATGGGGAAGAGACTTGGCCAACTGCATACAGCTAGTCAGTGGCAGACTTGGCCCCCAATCCCTCTGCCAAGCTGTCATCTTACTCTGCAATATTCTTCTAACTCTTCAAAAGTGCATCATTTGGTTGCACTCACCATTAGATCTTCTTTACGACCCAGCTATAATGAGGAAGGTGTTGGTTCTCTTGACAAATGAAGAAATGGAAACCTAAAAAGAACAAGTGATCTAAAGAAGGCTGAGTTGAGAGCTGTACCCGGGTGTTCTGGTTTACATGGTGATATTTACACAAACGTCACCCCTGAAAATAGTATCATGCCCATAGACTATTGAGCAAATCCTTACCTCGTTAAAATTGACCACTTCTCATGCTGTCCTGGGCTGGGGAACAAAGAGTAAACCTTCTAAAGAAAGTGGGGAAAGAAAGTTTTAAAGAGTAACAGGTAATCGTTTAGGAAGAAATTGTGTAACCAAGCTCCAGTGACTGCCAGTGACCTTTAGAATTTAAGATCCACTTTTGGGGCTGGTACTATTGTCATCCAAGGGACTCTTTATATTTGAGAAGCCACCTCCTGGCACAGGTGGGGCTCTATCTTGTACACTTTAGGATTGGTGTCTATCTTTGCATATTGACAGGTATCTGCCTGCACTCCATAAGCCTCCGTACAGAGATTACAGGACTAAACCAGGCACCCTGCCTTCCATATGCAATGGTAGGAAATAAGGGCAGTGGAGGCAGCTTTCAGATAAGGTAGGCATGGGATATTGTTATCAGATGGCTAGTGTACTGTCTAGACCTGGACAATCAGGTGTTGCATCCATGGGGACGCTTTGGATTCAACTATCAGGCTTACCAGAGCAGAAAGGGGTTTACAGCTTCATGGAAGGGGGTCAAAGGGAGCTCCTCGCTTTATGCCAGGATGGATGTATCTTGTCTTTTTTCATGTTATTTTTCACTGCCATTCAGGGGTCCATGGTAAGGTGACAGATAAAAGTTCCCAGGCTGCTATGGAAAGACAAAGCTATCTCCTCCTACTCAAGGGTGGGCTGTTTTCCCACAAGCCTAGTTTCTGAATGTGTTTGGAGAACACAGGGGCTGTGACACCGCTTAATAGTTGGGGTGGGAACTGGAGGGTCACTGTGCTTCCAGCCAGGGTTTAAAGGAAAAGCTACTTCCTCTTCTGACCACATCTCAGCAAGAAGCTTCTGCCCTGTCTCTGGAATGAATTCATGTCATGAGTGCTCACAGCTCACATGACCTGTGCTCAGCAGGCTCTCCTGGGTTCTCTGAATGCACACTCTCATAAGCCTCCTCTGAATCAGGAGAGAAACATTCTTTGGCAGTTTCTAGGCAGCCCAGAGCCTAGAACTCAATCGCTCCCAAGTATTTAGTCCTGACTATGTAACAGGTGCTCTACCGAACCCTTTACTCCTATTATCTCACTTAATTCTCAAAACAACCTGTGGGGTAGACAGGAACAGTATCATGATTTTACAAAGAAGTTTAAATTATGCCCCCAAGGTCAGATGGCTAGTAATGGAGAGAGAGGGGATATTTGGTTTTTGAGCTTTTTGATTCCAAAGCCCACAGTCTTTCTTAATCAACCAATATGTATCTAATGGACTAATAAATGCATAAACACAGAATGTTGACCGAGTTATGGGTTTTCAATCAGACATAGAGCTTTTCAGATGTTTCCACCCTTAGTTTAAATGCACACACTCTGAGAATACAAAAGCCAGTCCCTGCTCTTCCTGCCTTCGGGTGTATGGAGTGCATTCAATTCTGTCGTAGTTCTGCACCCAGATTCCTGTTCATGCCACACCCCTGCCACTTTATCTCCTCACTATTAAGTCTCAATTTAAAGGCATTATCTTGGGGAGATTTTTCCTGATCTTCCATACTTGACTAGAAACTTCTGCCTTATGCTTTCTTCGATATGTTGCTTATCGTGCTTACCAAACATCTAATATTTTGTAAAATTCTTTGCTTAATATCCATCTCCCCTGCTAGACAGTGTGCTCTATGAGAGCAAGACCCATGCTTGTTAGGGTTTCCTCTTTCTCACTCACTGTTTTAAATCTACCACCTGACACAGTAGCAAGCACTGCCTACGCCCTGAATACATGTTTGTTGAGTAAATGAGTAATTATTTTTCTCAGCAATGAGAATGCCCTCATGGCCTCACAGGGGAGCACAGGACTGAGTTCATTGTCACTTATATTCATGAATATAGATACACATAAACCACTAGCAAGTCCAATGACACCAGTAGACACTCAACTCAAGGGCAGAGCCATGTCTTCTTCCATCTTTGAGTCTTTAGCTCTTGATACAGTTCCTGGTGCAAAGGAGGAGCTCCAAATTTTCTTGTCAACATTTATTGAATGAATGAAATGGCAGCAATAGTCTCACTTCCTCCGTGGTTCTTTCTTGCCCACAAGTGTAGCAGCCAAATGACATATTTAATAATTTGGTTCTTCAGCAGCATTGCTGTCTGACAAGTGTGGTGGAGAGAGCACTAGAACGTGGACCAGGAGTCCTGAGTTCTAGTTCTGATTCTACCAATTAGAGCTTTATGGCCTTAATTACTCCTTCCTTCTGGGACTCAATCCCCCTCCCCCGCCACCAATGACGAAATAAGTGGATTATACAAAATATCTTCCTAGTCCCTTCTGAATGTATCATTCCGTAATTCTAAGTCCAGGATCTTATTATGTCCCAAAACTGAGATGAGGGACGATTCTGCCCACAACTCTTGGGATTGGTCCCCTCTAGGAACCTGCCTTTGGTTTCATTGGCCCTTTGATTTTGACACATTCATTCTATTAGTTTTCTATCCACCCATGATTCTACCTAACATCTCCCACTTTATGCATTTCTTATGAAGTCTGAAGGATTTTACAGTCCACAGATATACTGACCTTTGCCATTTCTTCGTATCTTCATCCTCTATTCTCTCTATGCATGACCCCCTTTTCTCTCCCTGGAGTGCCTCCCCCTTCTTCAAGTTGCTCTTTTGCTCTTCTCCTGAAATTCTAACATGCTAGACACTAGCTCAGATAAACAGTGCTTTTTAAAAATCCTATATTCCTATAGGAGTAAAATAAATATATAGCATGCTTTTTTCCAGAGCCCAGCCCTGCTCTCTTCCTTTTGAGACATCTCTATACATATTTACACCCAGTCCCCCTTTTCCAACGAAGTCTCCCAGTTCCCACTTGGTGTCACACACCCTCTAACTGTCCTGTGTTGCTGATCCTCTTATCTACACTCCTATTTGAAATCTCCACCAGGAGAGGGGGCTTTTTGCCTTTTTAGAAAAAGGAGAAGCAGCTCTGGCTTTTCCTAAGCCAGTGCTCTTCTTTCCATCTTTTTCGTGTGCAGAATATTCAAGACTCTTTAGCTAACCTCAGCTGCTGTAGGTAACATAGAGTAAAACAGAAAAAACAGCGGGTTTCCCTTTCCTTGGGAATTCTTCCCTGCTCAAACCTTGCTTCAGTGTGTAGAGACCACAGCTGCCAGAAGCTTCCTTGTGCTCTGTGTCCTCACCTGCCTGCCAGCTCGACAGTGTCTTCATGGCAATCTCCTCCACCCCCTCCTCTGCGGTAACAGGATTATTAAAGGGGATATGTTTGTTTTCTTTTGCTCAGGGAATGTATGTGTGTGTGAGAGAGAGAGAGAGAGCTTGAAAGGCATTGTCCTATAGATATTTTTATAACCTAAAGCAATTACAGCTGTCAGCACATAGACAAGCTGTGACAAGTTGATTTATGTGTACAGTATATGTGTATGCAAGAGGAAAGGGAGGAAAGAGAGGGAGATGGAGGAAAGAATATGGAGGTAGACACTCATTAAGAATTTGCTTTCCAGGAGGCAAAGAGGAAGTTGTTTCTATAAAGAACACAAACAATGAAATTGCTCTCTGACTGTCATCTCTTTTTCATTAACTTGGATATGTTGGGAAAAATAAAATAAACCCAGCAGGTTTTATGAAGCAAGAGAAAGGATATAAAGTAAGCCACTAAGTGTTGGTTATGCTCAGGGATTAGGGGATGGAAAGGGAGTTGACACATGATTTTGATCTTCATCTGTTCATACCACTTCAATAGCATGTTTGAATGAAATAGATTCTATCTTGCTAATTGTGTAGGCATCTCTGACCTTTCGCACTCTTTAAATTTTCATTTGTGAAACAAGTTTGGATTTCTGGGCCCACAAAGCAAGCATGAGATTGCAAGTGGCTTTTTGTTTCCCACCCTCAGCATTACCTATGCTCTGTTGAATTTTCTGCTGGCAACTGCTGGGCGTCTGCAGCTCAGTTGCTTCCCTTCACAGCCAGAGACAAAGATGGTTTGACTGGCTTAGATCAACTGCATGCAGTTTGGTATAGACTGAACATATTCAAGTGCCTGGACAAAGGATGAATTTTCCACCCAGCCCAGTAATGAAGCAGTGGCAGAGAAAATGTATTAATAAAGCATCTTCCACCTTAAACAGATTTCTAAATATTTTGCTATACAGCTAATCAGGTATGTAGACCCCACGGCAAGACCTGCTGTTGCCCTTATCAACATTCCTGGATGCAAAAGTGAATGCTCATTTGTACCTACCTGGGAATTAACTGCAAGCGTCAGGATTAGAATTTATCATGGAAGGAATCATCCCTTCCTTTCTAAGGATGGTAGGGATATGCTTCCTAAACCCAAATGAGGCTCCTACCCTTTCCCTGCAAAACACATTTGTTTCTACTTGATGTGGTAAGGATAATTTAAGGAGAGGGGTGGAGAGGAGTGTAAAGGATGGTTGAAACAGATGGATGGATTACTAGAGGTGACTCCTTGGCTTTTGGAGAAGAAGAGCACCCAAAATTCAGAAGGCTGAAAGTCAGCAAACAAAATCTCAAGTTGTATGTCTGCTATCATAAAACATGTTAACTTGTTAAATCATTAGATTTCCTATATCTTCAATTTCCCGCTGTGAAATGGAAATAATATAGGGTCTCAAAAGAATGTAATGATGCTCAAATAAGTTAATTCTCCTCCTTTTCTTTCAAATATAGAGACAAAACCCTCCTGCTCCTTTTAGATTTTTTTTTTTTTTTTTTTTTTTTTCTGATAGTAAAGCCATTCATTGTGTCCATAGTGCACAAATGATTTTTTGGTGCTATATATCAAATGGTCCCCAGTGGCCAAAGTAATAGAAGGGTTTTATGGAAAATTTAATATCAGGAAAAGTCATCAGAGAAGATGAGGGGAAAATCAGCCTAATGATGGATTAAGGGAAAGTATTTTGAGATCTTGAGCAGTCCACTGACTGCTCAGACTTTCGCTGCTGATCACTTTGTGGTCAATCCCTAAAATGGAAAGGCTGGCCTGTGCAGTCTTTCTGTGTTACCATAGGGTTTCCCCCTCTAGAATAGTTAGTATTGAGGGGACAGGATGGGAAAAAGGTCTATTTCATCTTTTGTGTGTTATCCACTTTTATAGTACCAGGGTCCTTATAAATTGATCCAGTCTCTTTGGTGCTCCATGCTTTGGGGAAGAATATTTTTCTTTAACAGTTGTTAAAAAAAAAAAAAAAAAAAAAAAAAAAAAAATCTCTCCCTGGATGGATTCAGAAGCAAGTCTAAGGGGAGGAATGCAAAGTCACTGTGTCTCCTCTCTAGCCCCAGGGAGAATTTGGGTCAGTGCTGGTTGCTGAGAGCAGGGCATCCCTGGTAAGGGAACGGTTTAGCTTGAGCGTTGGCACCACTGGCTTTCTGCTCTATGCTTCCGTGTCCCCAAGGGCCAGGCCCTTAAGTGGGAATGTGTTACATTTGCGGAGAAATAATAAGGCAGGTATAAAGGTATCCACAGCAGCCAGAGAGGGGATGTGACAGGAACTGATGCAGGCAAATCACGCTTTTTTTTTTTTTTTTTTGTGGGTTTTGAGAAATGGAAAAACACACAGCTTAAAGATGAAATCAATTGTGCAAGAGCATGATGTCCAGGAATCTTGGGAGTGTACTGCATAAACAGGGCAGGTGGCTCACACTCAGCCATCGTAGTGGGCACTTTTGCAGGGCTAGTACCTTTTAATGTCGACAAAACCAAGATTAGAGAATGAATGTCAGTCTCGGAACTTGACCAAAATTTTGATGCAATTTTGCCAGTTTCACACACTGAAATGCTTCTGTGATTTTGCATTTGTTTTATATATGGAATATCTTTATTTAGCACGGTGTCCTTGAGTCTCTCGTGATTTAAGTAGTTTTATGGGAGAAGGCAGTGTCTGGTGATTTAAGGAGCTTTAGTGGGGCCTGGTGGGGTGTCTACTGTACTATTTAATGAAAATGAGATTATTTTAAAACAGCCTTCCAACACTCTAAATTGACTTTAAATGCTAATGGAATTTATCTGATCATTTTAAAGGTGCATGGATGAATGTATGCTGCATGGTTTTCCTTTCCTAGCTAATTAGTTTGTGACCCTTATTAAGATGCCTTGGGTTTACTAACAATGTGTAGTAACTCTGTCTTTTTTTAAATTGGAAGTGACAGCTCTTCAAGGGGGCGGGGGAGGAGGGTGCTGGTTAAACTCAACCCTCACCTCGGCTGCAGGAGGCATCGGCCTGGCGCCGCTGGGGTTAAAGTGGGAGTCCGGCCCCATCCCTTGCCAGTCCATGATTCCTGGGAGAAGTCTGTGCTGGCTCCTTCGCTCCGGGCATCTGATCTGGAGAAAGTGGCGGTCAGGGATGGAGCGGCTGCCATGACAACCCTGGAAGTCGGGGCCGGCTCGAGGCGGGGATGCTTCTGGGAGGAGGGCGGCGCTGACACGCGGGGCAGCCGCTGAGCTCTGGTCCCCGCGCGGCGCGCGGTGCCGGTGCGTCCTCCTCCCGAGCCGCCGAGGAGCAGTCGCGGCCACCCAGCGCCGCTCCTAGCTGAGGTCCGCGCGGCCCAGGAGGCTCCGCTGTGCCTCTGGCCTGGAGCAGGGGACACGAGGAGACGCCGCCGCAGGACTCCCGGGTTCGGCTCGTCGGTAGCGGAGCGCAAGGAGCGCCTTCTCCTCGCATCCCCGCAGCCGCTGTCCCTGGGCACTTGCCATCTCGGCTATTGTCCGCGTTTTATTTTACTTACTGGTGGCCAGCCATTGACCGAAACTTGCAAAGAAAGTGTGGATTACCCCCTTTTCTGACTGAGGAAATGCAGACTACCTCTGGGTAGCGGAATCGATCTCCCCACTCTTCCTCTCATGCCAAAGTGCTTAGTCCTCTCCAAAGTGCCATGCCTGAACTCTTAATGGGAAGACTCGGCTCCTGAGACGTGCCAGCGTCTGCCTCCCCTTCACCTGCCACCTCCCCTTGACCGAGGCCGCCCCAGGGAAGCCACTTCGGATGTCCTACGGGGAAACTGGTTCTCTGCTGCCGGGAAGCTGAGGCTGGATTTCGGGGAGAAGGATTCGACTTGGAGGAGTCTAGGCGCTTTTCTCCCGCCTGCTCAGTCCCTGTGCCACCACCCCTTTCCTCCTTCCTGTTCCCGCCAGGGGGGCGTGTGCCTGCTGCCGCCGGAGTTGTGGGAAGTTGTGTCTGTCGAGGATGGGGGTCTGTGGGTACCTGCTCCTACCCTGGAAGTGCCTCGTGGTCGTGTCTCTCAGGCTGCTGTTCCTTGTACCTACAGGAGTGCCGGTGCGCAGCGGAGATGCCACCTTCCCCAAAGCCATGGACAACGTGACAGTCCGGCAAGGGGAGAGCGCCACCCTCAGGTAGGAAGCTGCCCTTCTACTAATTGACGGTGGTATTTTGGGGGTGGGGGTGGGGAATGGGGTGAGGGGTGTGAACTGGAGCACGCCAGGGCTGGCAGATAGGTGCCGGATTCCCTGGGCTTAACAGTTCTTGGATGTGCTGGGTGCTTGGCCCTGGGATGTGGCAGTCCTAAGGAAATACTCAGAGCTTCCGAAGTTGAGCTGTTTTCACAAAACTGGCCTTTTTGGCTCAAGGAACTTGGAAAGGATCAGGGGTGGTTAGGTCAGGGAATGGGCTGGGAGTGAAGGAGGTAGCCTGGCTCTGTGTGTGATAGTGAGCCCAAAGGTGGTGGTAAGTGGGTGCCTGCATGGCTCAGAATGAAAAATCTTCTCTGAAGTTAATGAGACCCCAAGGACGGGTCTGGCTTGGTCTGAATGCCCTAGCTCTGCCCAGGCCATGGTGGGTTGCCAGCCCGGCTTTGGTACTGTTGGCAGGACCATTGTTTTGCCCTGGGCCTGATTGTGCCTGGCTCTCCTGGACTGCCTTCATGTCTTCATTGTGGGTAGAGGGAGAGGCTTTCTCCCATCATGAAGTGATTTTCTGATACCAAAGTCATGGAGACAGTCTGCTTTGTCCATGGAAAATATCGTTTCCTCTGGGTAACTATGCTCTCTTATTGCTGACCACCAACGTGGTAGTTGCAAAACTGATCTACTGACCAGAAAATAGATTTCAATGTTGTTTTGGGTCCTAATTGGCTTCTGGGGTTAAGGTTTATAGGGACTGGGGAAGGAGAAAGAAACATTCTTGGCTATGTTTTCTGTATGGTGGAATGAGTCTGTCTTCCTGATTACCCTTCTTACAGAAATGCTAACTCAGTTTCTAGTGTCTACAAACGGTACCACTCACATGGTGCAACACAAAATTAATGATTGCAATGGAGGAGCTTTACTCTCTGGAAATTTTATAATAAAGTAAGAAAGCATAAGGCAGGACTTAAGTCCAAGTCGGTTCATGGAAAGGACTAGTACCCTCCCTCTCTCTGATTATGCTCTCTTTTCAATAAAGTTTTCCAAACTGTGCTATTGAACTAACCACCAGGCAGCATTCCCATCCTTTCACAGGAAGACACTTGGAAATATAACATTGTTGCTATTTTACCCTGAAGGTTGTTCCTCTGAGATCAGGTTGTTTGTGGATGGTGCACTTAAGGCAATAGCTGCAGGATAGAAAATGTTGAGGAGGGGGCACTCCTGAGTTTAACTGTCAGGAAATTTACTAAAGGAAATGTATGTCCTGAAAGATCTGTAAGCATTCTGCCTGCTGTGCTTTGTCTTTGGAAAGTTAACCCTCACGATTCCAGTGATCTCCTAGTTACCCAGTGATTCATGAAAAAAACACGTCTCCAATGAGCCCCTTATTTTGAAGAGAGGTTCACATCCAAATGTCCCTGTACCCCACTACCAAAATGATTGCATTGACTGTAGTTGATTTTTAAAAGGATTTCATGGGCACTTCAAATATGCAGTGATTTCAGACTCCTTAAATAGAAAAAAAAGAAAGAAAAAGAATCTCTAAAGCAATATAGTCAATGACTATTGATATATAGGTGCTCTCAGGATGACCTTTGTCCCTAACCCTTGGCTGCAAGGAGGAACCTCCCCCCCGCCTCCAGGGGACAAAATAGAGGTATTCTCACATGGTGAACATTTTAGGAACAAATGGGATTATTTCCTCAAAAAGGAGGTGAAAGGTAATCAGATTGGTGTAGATTTGGGGAATAAGAAATAGCAAAGGGACGTGCTTGACAGTACCTTCCACATTAGAGGACAGTTGAGGAGGGTTTGGAGGGAGTAGGAGATGGTCTCCAGAAGACAGCTAGCAAAGCTCATGAGGATCAGGACCCTCTGGAGAGGGGATAAGTTCAGCAAATAATGGGCAGGGGAAAGGCCTGTGTCCGGAGCAGCTTCTCTTTAGAATCTTGTATCAAGCTTTGGCTTGCTTCTCCTCTCTTTGTCTTTTCTTCCACGGCTTCTCCTTTTTCACTCTATGGGTGCCTCCCTCTGTCTCTTTCAGGCACTGATGTCTGCACTTTCACATATGCTTTAGACATGGTAGCTTTATTTGGGGTAGATGGAGGAAGTGGGAGGTGCTGGGGCTTCCTTTTAAACCCTTGAATTGGCCCCCACCTAGTCATGGTATAAGAAGGCTCTCCTGAGAGGACCTTGCCTCTTTGTGCCAGTCATTGGGGCTGACTCTCTTCCTGACACACAGGAGGACAACAGCAGACGGAGCCCTCAGGGGCAGCAGCTAGATGGGCCAGCATTTTGATTGATACCCATCAGCTGGCCATGGCCCTGACTTAGGAGGGGAACTGGGTGCTACAGGTCCCCAAACAGAGCTGGCACCTGACTTTGGAGGGATGGCGCTCATTCTCTCCAGACACTCACTGGAACAAGGAAGGGCCACCTTGTTGGGGTTACACTTTTGTAGAGTGGAAGCCCTTGAATTCCCAAACACAGGCTCTCTGTTTTGTGGTCCAGTATGTGTGGAAGCAAGGAGAAATTTCATAATGAGTGCTTTGTGTCCACAAAATTAGTAAATTTACACTTAACCTGATTCTAGGAAGAAATGCAGTCTTGTGACAATCCTGTTGTCCAGGGCTCTGGGTTATATTATGCTTGCTTTTCTATGTTGGGGGTCTCCCTCCCGTCCCCTCCCCTCCCTCCCTCCCTCTTTCTCCCTCCCTCTCTCTCTCTTTCTCTCCTCCTTTCTTTCTCTCTTCCTTTCTTTCTTTCCTTCTTTCCTTCCTTCCTTCTTCTGTGCTAAGCATATGACCACCCTAAACCTAACTATCACTATAACGAGGGCAGCCCTGAGCACCTCTGCTCTAACCTGGAGACCACATACCTACATTGTTGTGGCTGATGACAGTGATGCTTGTAGTTTTCTTCATAACCAGCAGAGGACTTTTTGCTCTCATTTTCATCTTATTCTGCTTTGTTCTCACCAGTTACATTTTTTCTTTTTTTCTTTTTTTTTTTTTTTAGGATTTTTAACAGTCTATATAGGATAAATATTTCAACAGCAGATTCTTATATGAGGAAACTCTTTTGAATGTTTCAGGTAATCAGATTAGTTCTAATGACTCTGTGGAGGTTTCAGGAAACCTTTCTCCCAACGTGGCATTGGCAACCTGAAGAGAATTGTAAACAAGTTTCCACGATTTCTCCCTCCGTTTGATAATCTGTAACAATCTTTTTAAAAAGGTAAGGTAGCAATAAAACAGAATGTGGAGTCATAATACTATCAAATGAGGTTTTGTTTAGTGCTACCTATGTGTTAAGAAATATTCTTTGTGCTTTGTACAGTATCTGCCTGTCACTCAACCATCATAACATTGACTTTTTACCATAATAATAACCCTACCATGTAGATGCTATTGTTCATCCCATTTCACAGATAAAGAAACTGAGACATGGGGAGTTTACATAGCTAGAATGTTTTGAAGCCAGATTGTGAGGTACCAGTACTAGTATATATTAATAAAATGAATAATGCTATCTATTATTGTTGCATAATGTTTAACTGTGTTAAACATTTTATATTCATCCTCACGACAACTCTCTGCAACAGACTTAATTATCCTCACTTTATAGATGAGGAAACTGAGGCACAGAGAGGGAAACTTACTTCAAATCTGCACATGGCAAACCTTCACGTGGCAGAGCTGGGATTCTGACCTAGGACTTCACTCCTCATCTTAGCACACTAAGTTTTTCTCCAAGTATTCAGGACCTGTTGGATTCTGCGATGTCCTCATTTGTCCATGGTACTTAATGTCCCTCCCACTCATTTTGGCTTAGTCCCTTTTTTGGAGTATTGTTTGACTTTCTGTCATCTTTCCCCATATGGACTGGAGAAGAACAGCTCTCAGAAATCTGAGTTTGCCTTTTAAGGCCACAAACACTGTGTGATCACCATTCATAACTGAGCAAAAAAAAAAAAAAAAAAAAGAAAGAAAACAAAACAAAAGATTCTGAAGCCTATATTTAATTTATCTCCTTACCACGGTTCTCTTATTATTTTATTTTAAAATAACTCTTTGTGTTCAACCCAAAAAGAATTATGGGATAGTTCTCAAATAAAAGGTATGAACTTTGCTCTCAAGGAATGTGGGCAGAACTCATTGGCAAGGCTTAGGGATAAAAAGGTAATTAATAGTATAAGGCAGCAGATGTCTATTAACCAATGGGGGATGTGCCTACATGTGTACAAATAAGAGTGCCATGTCTCAGAGCAGAGGCTTTAAGCCGGAAGGACTGAACTCATCGGTGGGAACCCTGAGGAAGCAATGAGGAGCAGGAGGAGGCCTGATACGCCCAACCGTGTAGGCATCATTCAGTCAAGTCAGAGTTTCACTTGCAATTTTGGTGACTGCATTTCATGTTTTAATAGCTTCTCCAGAAAAGGCAGCAACTAGTAAAGCCCATCATTTTATAGGGATCACTTCTGGTGGGTATCAGAGCCTGAACTCTACTTCTGTCATGTGTCTAGACTGTAGACTTGGTGACTGAGGGATGTTATGTTTCTGGGATGAGTTAAGAATAAAAGTTCTGAGAAAGGGACAAGACTAAGTTACTGTCCAAGATTAAGTTATTGTCCACTGAACAATGTGGTGATGATATTTGAGAGGACCCAGGGAGTCACCCATCTATATTTAGGATACTGCAGAATGTTGTTCATATCCTGCAAAGCATTTAGCAATTCATTTCACAAACAAGTAGATCTTCTGTTGGCCTCTCCAGCTACTTCATGAATTTTTGTTTCTTTTTGTTCTTTACCAGAGTCAGTTTGAGGGTTTCTATTGTCATCTGGCACTCAAATCCCCCACTTGCTGTTTCCGAGGTCCCAAATGACCTACTTCCATCTACCACTCAACACCAAGGGCCAAGTTCTCTGTAAAGTAAATTTAATTTATGACAAAAAGGAGAAATTGTGGATTTATAGAACAATAATGCAAAGAATACAAGATTTTCCTATACCACTCTATTAATAACACCTTGCCTTGGTGTGGGGTATGTGTTATACTCGATGATAGCACCTTTTTATAACTGTACTATTTACTATAGTCCATGGTTTGTGTGGACTCTTGAGGGAAAGAGCTATGCCTTGTTCAGGTTTTCATCCCAATACCTAGTGCATGCCTTGTCTCATGGCATTTACTAACAAACTCGAATGACCGCTCACTTTTCCTTTCACTCACTATGCTGTACACAGCCTCGCCTACTTTATGTTTTGTGAAGACAGAAAACTCACTCCTACTACAGGACTTTGCTCTCATGTTTTCTTCTTTTGGGAGTATCCCTCTTCTAGGTCTTCTCACTAATGGTTGCTTCTTGTCATTTTGGCTTTGGCTCAAATGAAACCCCTTCACTGAAATTTTCCTGGCACCCAAATCAAAATAATTCCCTACCGCTGCCACCAGTCTTACACTGGCATGTGATCCTGGATTTTTTCTTTAGAGCAATTATTGCTAAAGGAATTTATCCCATTCATTTATTTGTTGATGTGTTCACGGTTGACTTCCTTGACTAAACTATAATTTCCTGAAGAATAGGTGCCTTCTTTGTCTTATTCAGCATGGTGTCCCTAGTGACTGGCATACAGAAGTTGCTTAATATAAATATTTGTTGCATGAATGAATGAAGGAGTATCTGAGACCACCCTCTTCTCCTCCTTGTCTTTTTTTTCTGAGCTGTCTTGTAATGTCTTTGCTCTGGATAAGTTATTGGCTCACTGTCACTTTTGTCCAGGCCATGCAGTTGTGGGAGGTTGTTCTAATGAAGGTGCTGGTGGGGAGGTTGAAAATACACATAGGTCATTGAACTGGTGCCTTTCCATGCAGGACACAGATGGGCTATGTCGGTTGACCATTACTTTAAAGCTGCTCCCAGGACACATGCCTTCCTTCTCCCAGACTGCTTCCATTTCCAGCCCTTACTCTTAGAAGAAATGTTACCCCATGATGCGCTCAACCCCATGTGGACCTTGGGCAAATAAGCATGTTCAAGATAAGGAGGGGTTCAGCAAAGTGCCTCTCTACCCATTCATGTTTTTCTCTATTTGGAGTCTGCTGGCAGCTGTTGTCTCAGGGTGTAACTATTGATCCACTGTTTGTGAGTTAACTCGTTCAGAATAGCAATGCCACTGAGGAAGCATGTGCTGCTCCAGCAGCCCTTCTTCTCCCAAGGAACAACCACTGTGTCTTCACCTCAGGGGCTTGCCAGGCATCCATCCACTGGACACAGGAGCATGGACAGATGGGACTGGATGGGAGGGAGGCTTATGGAAGCACACTCAGCCTCTTGAGAAGCCAAAAACTAAAATGGGAAAACTGAAAAGCCAACCAACCATGGTGAGAAGGAAAAGGGGCATGCCAAGATGTCACTGGGATCCAGAGAAGAGCACACAGGGGAAACCCAGTTCTCCACACCACTTGTCTACAACCAAATTTTGCAGAGAAATTCTCCTTTTTGCCTCCCTGAAAATCTCAGCATTTTGGAGTTTGAAAGGATTGCAGATATCAGAGAGTCCAATCAGCTGGGTTTTGCAGATCATGAGGATAATGGTATTCAGTTCTGGATAAAAATGCCATCTTGATGGGTGAGAGGGGCTGATATCCTGTCCGCGTTCACCCGGGTGTGAGCCCAGCTTGGGGCCGCATGCCTGAAGGGAGGGTCACCTTGGGATATTAAGTACAAAAGCATCATAAACACACATAATACTCCAGCTCCAGTTAGTTAACATTCATTGAGAGCATGCCATGCTTTCTCCTGACTGCTTGCTTTTCACCAAAGCCTGGTTCTTAGCTCCCTGCTACAACTCTCACTCCTTATGCCATATCAGTGTTGATTCAGCCTTTGCTTTCCCAGCAGAGTCTTCGTTAATCCCCATAACTGTGCCATGAGATGCAGACAGAGATCCTGAGAGGCAAAGGGATGCATCTTCTCAGGTTAAAGGCTCTGAACCAGTTCTGTGATTCTAGCCCAGCTTTCTCTGTTTGTACCATAGGACCTGCCTTTCTCAACTGAGTTGTGCCCCTTATTTTCTTCATTGCCAAGTTTCTCTCCCCCTAAAAATCCAGTGGATATGGTTGTTCCTCCTTGTCCAGGAGTGCAAGATTCTCCTCTCTTGAAGTTTCTTGAAATGAGGTGGGGGTGTGTGTAAGGTTTTATGTATGTTATGGCATGTAAACACAGAGAATGACCTAGCAGGACACTTGGGTCCATTTTTATCGGATAATCCTAGAACCCACATACTTTGTTCAAAGCAAGACTTTTATTCCAGTTTCTTCCAAGAACCTTTTGTTCCAAGTATCAGCAATCTTGGAATCTCTTTCACAGAAAGCTATAATTTTTCAGACATTTCCATGTATTTATATGGAATGGGGGTATTGAAGAAATCTAGAATGATACACAATTTTATTAGTATTCGACAGTCAGTGTGACTGGAAGCCTTGGCACTGGGATGCAGAATAGGCAGGAGGCAGGAACATAGCTATCAATTTGGTATTGACCTCTTAGTTTCCTTTTTCTACTGGAAATAAGACTATTGACATCTCTCCTGGGAATCTTGGAAAAAGTCATAATTGATATTTATAGCATATTTGTTCTCCTAGGTTGAAGGTCTCCACGGATGGTAAAATATAGCATGATCCTTGTATTATTTGAGGACATTTTGTTTCCCTGGGAAAGAGTTGATGGACCCCTGCTCTGCATAATAGATTACTGATAATAAATAAATAACACCAATACCATCTAGGTCGTCAAACAATACTACTTTTAGGAGACCAAGCATGAATTTCTTTTAGGGTTCAATTTCAAATGGGGGTGAACACAGACCCCCAGTGTTCCAGCACATGTGTGGTTTACGACAGGAGGAAACAACAGGACAATTTAATAGGAGTGATACTGGTGGAGGAAAAGATCTCTGAGAATGGAGACCTTGCTGATTTCTATTACAGAAGGAGCAGAATGTTAGAAAAATTGTGGACTGAGCAACAGAATTCTCCTAAACCTGGCTAGGCACGATCTTTCTGCATGATCTTGAATGAGAATTTTATATATATATATTAAGAAACTTTAGATTATGTAAATGTTACATAAAAAAATGTAGGGGATTCCAATATACCCTCTCTTCCTCCCACACTTTCCCACATTAACAACATCTTTCATTAGTGTGGTACATTTGTTACAACTGATAGACCCACACTGAAGCAGTGTACTAACCAATGACTATAGTTTACATTATAGCTTACACTTTGCCTTGCACACTTTTATAGGTTTTGACAAAATATGTAATGGCCTATATCCATCATTGCAATATCATGCAGGACAATTCCAATGTCCCAACAATGCCCCCATATTGCATCTATTTTTCCCTTTCTTTTCCCTTAGAACCTCTGGTGGGCACTGTCTTCATATCAGTGATAAAAGTTTGTACACTGCTAGAATCATCATAAATCTACTTTAGTCCATAGTTGCTTCTCCTTATGTTTGTTCATTCCTCAATCTTGAGGATTTGGGGATGGTGAAATTTTTAACCTCTCTGTATAAGGAGGAGAGTTACTTCCTACTTCAAAGAGTTATCTTTGATTAAAAAGAGATCCCTCTCCATCCCTTTCTCTATACACACACACGCACACGTATGCATATGAGCATATATGTATTGTAGTGGATTGAATCATGTCCTCCACAAAAGTCATTTTCAGTTTCAGGTCCCAAATCCTGGTCCTGGGAGTATGAACCCATTTGTAAATAGGATCTTTGAAGTAATTATTAGTTAAGATATGTACAGATTGAATGAGGGTGGGTCTTAATTCAATATGGCTGAAGTGCTTATAAGTAAAGGAATTTGACACACAAAAAAAGAAGATACAGGGAACAGTCAGAAGCTGGATATCAATGGAACCCAGAGGAGAAAGGAGAAAATGCTGCATGTGCATTGCCATGTGACAGAAAAGCCAAGGAACCTCAGAGATTGTCAGCCAGCCAGAAGATACTGTGCCCAGGAGAAAGCAAACCTCCAAGCCTCTGAAACCGTGAGCCAATAAATTCCTATTGTTAAGTTAACCCATTGTATGGTATTTGTTTTAGCTGCCAGGAAACCAAGTCATGTATTTATAGCCCACACTCATATAGCAGTTCTCATTATAAACGATTATAGATTAAACACCTGTGTAAGTGCAAGTTCATAGATAAACTGTGCCTTGCTTCTGAAAAATCCATGAAAGAAAACTCCTTCTTCATCCACTTGTAATTGTACTTTTTGTGTTTCTCCTACACATATCTTTAGATCACAGGACTCTTCTTTAGTTCAAATCAGAATTTCTTGAAATATTTTTGAGTGGGAGCAAGGAGAAAGGCTTTTCTTCACTTTTTCATAACAAGATTGTTGCAGAGGAAGTAATGACAGTTCATTGCTCTGAAGATAAACTTCCTATCAGGAAAAATCTGTACAGAAGGTTCTGTGGAGCCAGGTTATCTGGAACAAAGAGTAGAATAGGAGTCCATGTAGAAATTTAGCACTGATGGGCTTTTTTATCTTGGAGAACTGATTTTTCACACTTCCACTAGAGTCGCTGGCAAAAGAAAGGTTGTCATGCCATCTCTGGGCGTGTGCATGTAGGGACATTAAGTGACCTTCCATCTTCACTATCACTGATTGTAATTTATCCTTTCATTCACATTTCTTGATTTTGGGGAGGCAGGCTCAGTAATGCATGGTTATGGTAAAGATGGAGAAGGAAGCATTTGGTAATTTTTCAGGCTGGCATGAGAAACTGCTCCCTGAGTTCAGTGATGGAACATAGATCAGTCCTTTATCCCAATGTTGAGGTGATTAAATTAGTTTAAATGTCTTAAAATAGATGTAGCAGTCTCAGTCTTACACTGAGCTGCTTTTATGAAATCTCATTTATTCATAGGCTTGAGTTGTTTGGGTTTATTCAGGATTTTTTGGCGAAATTTCTGTCTTGTCAGTGTGAAATGTTTTGGCTTAGAATGCTTTCGGGGGGTTAGATATGTCTTATAAAATGAACATATGAATTAATCTTACAATCTTGCAGATGGATTTTTACAAATAATAAAAATTTTAAATGAAAACAGCATCAACCAACAGACTGATGGAAAATTACAAAACTGAAATCAACTTTCAGACAAAACCTTTTTTGGCCCCATGGAGGCAAAGGAAGATGTGTTTGTGTGAATATAATTTCTTGATCTTTTCTGGCTTTTAAACTAGCTATAATGTAGTGGATGAGTGGAAAAGTGCTTTCATACTCAGAATAATCATTGCTGGGCAAATTTACTCATCAGGAAGGCTCAATCCAAAGCAATCCTAACCCCTTGGTACCTTTAAATAATAAAGAGAATATATGCAAATTATTTTTAATTCAGTGTAGTTGTTATACATGAAAAATGGAAATAGCAATGCTTTGGGAATTATAAAGAAAATTTTCTTGTATAATATTCATACATAAGTGCCCATTGGAAGGGGTCAACTTATCACTCCATGCTTCCATCCCCCAGAACACCAGCCATCCCAGCCCAGGAGGAGGCTTTTGCAAGACTGTTTATCCTCCACTCACCCATCTCCCCATTACAAATATCTAGGGGGCCAATACAGAGGAGGGGGTTCTGTTTAGAACTGATTACCCTCTTATCCTTAAGAGATCATCAGAACAAAACCTATCATATCTTGCTTTTTAGTTTACCTCAGCCACTCAGAAATCAAAGACCTCAGGCCATAGATACTCATTTGGATTCTTATCACCACAAGCTCATGTATATCCAATAATCTGACCCAATCTCCAAACTCTCCCTGATCCTTCCAACCTTTCTACTCTCTGGATTTCATAATCTGTCACCAGCAAAGCCCTTGTGTCCCATTATCTGAATGCATCCATCCCAGAGGCATCTCAGCTGGGGTATGTTTTTCTTCCATACCCTGTATAGCTACCACAAGGCCTGAAAGTTGGGTAGACAGCCTACTTGCTGTTCATTGTAGCTTCTGAACATTTCTTTTTCCATCTTTTTCAAAATTGCTAATGATGTTGGGACATATGCCACGAGGTTATATTACCCACTGCTCCTTCCTTGCTGTGCCATCTACTCTCTACCCTAACTTCATTCCTTCATTTGTAGAAGCTTCGAGTACCTGGCCTGCTTTTTAACACTAGTCCTGTTATTATTCTTGGCAACTTCACACTTTTAGGTGATCCATTCATCACCCTTGTCTTTCTCGTCTTCAACCTCCTCACACAAGTTTTTTTTCCTACAGTGCACATGTACTTCCACACCCTAGAATTTTTCATCACTAGAAACAGGGTCACCTTAAAACCTCCATTTCAGGTGCCCTTTTCTGTAATATCCACCTTCTATTTTCTCTTTCACTGCCTCCATTATCCTTAGTTAAATCTTTATTTGGCTCAGTTGGAATTTATAAACCATTGACCCAACTTCTTTTTAAACTATTACTCTCCTTCCTGCTCAGACTCTATTATCTGTCACTGAGATCATTCTTTATAAAGTACCCTGAATTCCATTGCCAGCCCTTCCTGCCTCCCTCCTTCCCACTTCTCCCTGCTTTTCCTTCTCTCTTGCTGTTGTTTCTTCCTGGCCAAAAGCCAATCCTGGATAAGCCAACTCTCTGACTTCTCTGCACCTGTGCCTGAGCAGCTGAACATCATCACAGGGACTGATCCTTTCACTTTCTTACCAGATCTAGGTTGGCACTCAGCCCTGACCAGCAGTTCTGCTACATCTATCTAGTGCATTTGTTTTGCCATTCTGTAAGATGAGTATTTCACGTTATCTTCTCCCTTCAAACATCCAATGCTTCCTTTCAATTTCTCACTCTTACCAACTGAACACACTTATATTTCACTACAAGAATAGAAGTACTGAGTATTTTGCCAGAATTCAATCTACCTACCTATCACCTTGCACTTGTACCCATATACTTTGTCCCCAGTGTATGTCCTGGATTTCATCCCTTTCCCCAACTCAAAGACATTTGTCTTAAAATAATTTTCTTTTCTTTTCTGCTGCATTATCAGTTTCTCCTTTTGACCACTTCATACTCACCAGCTTATGAAAGTGTAATAATGGTTCTCATCTTAAAAACAAATTCCTTGTCCCATGTCCCCCTCCAGGTACTGTTTAATTTTTCTGCTTGCCTTTATAGAAAAACATTTCCTGACCTCCTATTTTCTCTTAACCATTCCAATCTTGTGCTTATCACCACCAGTCTGCTGATAATGACTTTTGCTAAATCCAATAGACAATATTTTATCCTTATATTAATCTATATATCAGCAGTATTGACAGAGTCAAGTATTCCCTTCTTCTTGAAACATTCTTTTTTATTGTGTCACAAAGTATTGGTTTCCTTCTTACTTTGTGGTTAGTTATTTACATTTTTCTTCATTGACTTTCTATAGTCTTTCTATTCTTCAGGTGAGTCCTACGTCCCCTTCCTGTGATCTCTTTTCTATTTACAGCTGAGCTCATCCAACATTAATATCATTTGTATCTTATTCTTTCTTGTATTTAAATATCCAGCTCTGACTTTGTCCCTGAGCATCAGACAGTAAATCCTTTTGTTACTCTAAAAATCCAACTGTATAACTAATGGAAATTGGACACTGGACACTTCCCTACCAGTGCCCTTGATATCAAACCCGTTCTGACCACCCATCACCACCCATCAGAACTCTCTCTTCTCTGTCTTTGCAGTCTTAAGAACTGGCATCACAACAACCCAGCTGCTCAGGCCTAAAGCCTATTAGATATTTCTCTTTTCTTTCTCTTCTTCCCTATATCTAATCAATCAGTAAATCCCAGTTGTCTTTACCTGAATATATATCCTGAATCAGACACGTTTCACTATCTGAAGCACTACCTCTCCTTCAAAGCCACTATCATCTCTCTCCTGGGCTGTGCAGGAGCATGTGGTCTTCCTGTGTCAGTCTTGCTCTCCCAGAGTCCATTATCCACAGGTAGACCAAGTTATCATTAAAAACATGAATTGCATCACACCTGTTCAAAAACCCTACAGTAGCTTCCAGTTATACGTAGTGTGAAATACAGACACTCCACCAGCATAAAATGTGTATTATGTTGTGGTCCCCACCTGCCTCTCAGACATCTCCTCCATGATTCCTGAAGCCATGAAGCCATGATGAAGCCATGTTGAACTTTTTCACTGCCCCTTAAACCTTCTCAAGTCCATTTTCACCTAAAGGAATATTCTTCCTCTGCCAGAACCCACTACAGCAGTGTATGGCTGGATCCCCAGTGACAACCCTATGTCTGCTCAAATACTCCTTCCTCAAAGAAGGCCTCTCAAACCTGCTATCTAAAATGACCAGACCCCAACTCCAAATCACTCTATCCCCCTACCTAACTTTAATTTTCTTCATAGCTCTTAACACACCAAAGAATCTATTATTTACTTCTCTGTTACTTATTTATTGCCTCTTCCACTAAAATGTGAAACTCATGAGGCCACTGACTTTATTGCTCTCATTTATAGTGGCTAAGTTATGGCCTGGAACATGGGATTTATTAAGGAATATTTGCTGAATGAATGAAAAGTTTATTATGAATAATAGGAAGCTATTAATAGTGATAATTATTTATCTCTTATTAGCTGGAGGAAACTCAGATGTATCTGTGAGTTGGTATGGAGTTTGGTGTTATTAAAAATAGTTCAAAAAGGGGTTTATATAATCTAGAGTTGATTTTGCCTTCTAGGTCAATGAGTGGAATGGGACATTGAGGAGGAAATAGTCCAGGGCAGTGTGACACACTGTATAAAATCTAGCTTCAGAATTTAAAGAGCCTTTAAGTTTCCATTTCCACGGGGGGGGGGGGTCTAATAAACCCTTGAAATAAGGACTCCTTGCTCTCAAAAGGCATATAATTTGGGGGGTGGGGTGGGGAGGGCAGTGTCAGGTAGACAGAGATCAGGCTGTGAGCCTGAAATGTAACACATAATTCAATAAATAATTTTATTTAAAATTTTATTTCTATCAGTCTCTCTATACCAAATGAATTTTATCTTAAGGCTGTGGAGCAGAATGATTAAGCACAGGCTCTGAAAGCAGACTGCCTCCCCGAGTTCAAATCCTGGCTCTGCCACCTCCCAGCTGTGACTTTTTGCACGGTGATTAAGCCCTCTTTGTCTTGGTTTTCTCATGCTGTGAGGGGACCAATAATAGGAACACCAAGTTAGAGCAGTACCTGGCACATAATACATGCTCAACAAATTCTAGCTTTCCACTGCCAGGGGAAGACTGAGCAAGATAGGTATCCGCTGTGGGCACTTCAAATCTCGTGACCTGAGATGTCCATGGAGAAGTACGCAGAAAGGAAAACGGAGCCCTGGGGTCACAGCTGGCACTGGTGCAAATTCTACAACTACAAGGCAGATCAGCAGTGTGGAGACTGTTGAATAGTCTTGGCTAAGCTCATTCTCTTTGGTGGTTAAGGCTCAGGTGACCTGGATTTTCTTTCTGGTCCTGTCAAATCTTACTGTGTGATGTTGCTCAGAAAATTAACATGGCCAACTCCTCACTTTCCCTGTATTTAAAGTAAGAGGGTAGGGCATGATCCACACGGTTCTTTCCATTTGAGGAAGAGTCTGTTAGCTGTTCAAAAATATATAATTTATTTATTCTTCTACCTGGGCACAAAGTTTAGCTGGATTTAGGTGCTGCCATGTAACAGAGTTCTACTTGAAGGAATGTAACAAGAACTAAATGTAGATCTCCCCATATAAAACTCCCATGTGAAATACACCATGGTCCTTCTCCCTACACTCTCTGATTATTGATGTTCAAAATTGCCTTTTGTCTGTTATTTTGCTTTTTTGGACTCGAAATAACATTTACTAATTTAAAAAATTACTTTGGAAACCCATGCATTATTTGGTAGACCGATCCTCCACCCCACCCCTGCCCCTACCAGCTGACCCCAAACCTCATCAGATGATTATGGGAAGGACAAATAAGCTGTCTGAGATTCTGGAGTTTATTTGTTAGAGTAGTTATCTAATTCAGCATGCCACAATTATAATTCATACTTTCAGATTTCAACTGCATATAAATATACAGATATCTTTTTAAATCTTATTAAGCACTTATTAAATTTTCTTGGCCAGCCTTTTGGCGATTTTTTGCATGTGTCTGACTGTGGGATCTATGGCCTTTTCAAACTGAAGCCTCAAATGTTTGATTTTCAATTGCTTGACTCCTTACATCTATAAACCCAGTAAAACATCTGCTTTACTATGTGAGTATGTGAAAACCAGTGACAAAGAAAAGTTTTACCTTGAAGTAAATTAGCCTATGTCCATAATGGCTATAACTCGAGATATGCTATAATTAGTGAGAATACCTCTTAGATGACAAATTGCTCGTTAATGGATGGAGGTTTCTTATTTAGTGTAACCTTTCGTGCTAGAGATATTCCAACATTCAGTATTTTAATTGACATGCAACAAAGAGACAGGATGATTTGTAAGCTTGTTCTTAAAAATGTTGAAGAAAAAGGAGAGAAAACCACTGTCAAAGGTTAGATTTTTGAAGAGCAGCCTGGTGGCCTCACAAGGAGAAAAGAAGGTGTGAAAAAGGGAAGAGGGGCAGGTGGTGGGAAAAGGAGCTATGAGTGGCAGAGGCCATACAGAGAGGCCAACATTTCAGGGGCTCGATTTCCAACGTTTGTAATTTGGAGGCCAGAGAGCTTGCCTTATTTTGCCTTCTTCCCTTCTGTGGGCTGCACAGCGCCTGACAAGCAATAGGAGCTTGTTATATGCTTGGAAAATAAATGGAAAGAACATCCACACATCCCTCCAGTGGTATTTACTGTGCATTTTCCACATTCTGGGGTATGTACCAGGCACTGAGTGTCTCCCTCGCAGAGCTGTTTTAGAGAAGGAGACCAGGATTGCATTGTCCTAATGCAGACCGACTAGGACAGGTGGCTCTTCCTCCAGGAAGGACACATGGCTTGACGTGTAGAATGCCAGCTATGTTTCAGTCCCTACTCTACCTCCTCCACAGGTGTGCAGCTGAACCGGCAGAAACCTGCTGTCAGCAATCAAATAAGTAAACAAACAGTATGTCCTGCAGTGGGATGCCTCATGATGGGAAATAAATTGCTGCGAAGGGATGGAGTGAACGACATAGGGATCAGCAGGAATAGCATTCCAGGCCAAAGGAACAGCGAGTTTAACGACCCAGTGAAGGGCAACTAGGAGGCAGCCTGAAAACCGAAGAGCAGGCAAGGAGTGCAAAGAGGGATTTGGGGTTAACCTTGAGTTTCTATGAGAACTTATAACTTAAAAATTTGGGAGTCATTGAAGAGAAGAGTGCCGATTTTAGGAGACGATAATTAAATAAAAATCACTCATAAACAAATAAATCCAACCCTTGTGTACATTTTGTTTGCTTGGTAGTGATGCCAGCTAGTCCCCAAGTGCCTATCATCAGGACAACCAGAGCTTTGTGATTTTTGTGCCCCACCCTCACCCCACAGGCATATAGCATCATGGGTCTAATGTTTTCTAAGTGAAATGGCATCCCATCCTGGGTACGCTATTCTTTGTCATTTCCACTTATGAGCTCTGAAAATGATACACATTTAAATTCTGTGTCATGTTTTACCTGTTGCCATTTCAGGATATTACATTGTGAAATTAAAGCAGTGTTGTACGATCAGGTGTGGATGTGTGTGTGTATGTATAAGCAGACACATATTTGGAATTAATGGACTCATAGAAATCAAGGATGGATTAAGCCTAATGAGCTGTTCAGAAGAATTATTTAGCACATATTTCATATCTCCATTCAGAAAGCAAACCTACAAACTGTGTATGCTGAGAAGGTGAGGTTTTTACCTTTTTTTCACTCTTTTGAATCATCTGCATTTATGTCTGAAAATTTAACATTTCATTCTCGAGTATTTTGCACCAACTCTATTAAGCATTCAGTTTGACATTTCCCTGCCCCTGGGGTTACCTCCGGTATTGAAAAGTAGTTGCTTGCTAGTTACCATTAATATGTAATCAGTAGTTGGTGCAAGACTCCAAAGTTCAGATGTTCACATGAAATCTGAAATTAGGTAGAGGAAGGGGAGTCATCAGAGAAAAAAATCCTGTCCCCTCCTCATCCCCAGTCTCCCTCCAGTCTTTGGGAGAGACAAGGGCTAACATTCAAAGAGACTAGAATTGGAAAAGTTGCAGTATGAGGCCTAGATGAGAGGTTTATAAATTTTATTTGAATTGTTACTCAAAGCTAATAATATCTCTACTGCCTTTGCTTTTCATCTAAGGTATGTTAGAGCTGGTTATGTTAGTTCCTGAGGTGTTTTGGAGCTAGGTACCCCAGAAAAACATGTTCTTAAACTTAATCCATTCTTGTGGGTGTGAACCCATTGTAAGTAGGACCTTTTGATGAGGTTCCTTCAGTTCAATCAAGATGGGTCTTAATCCTATTACCAAAGTCCTTTATAAGCAGAATGAAATTCAGAAGAAGAAAGAGAAAGCCACATGGGGAGTAGCCAGAAGTGGAACATCAGTGGAACCGTAAGAGACAGGAAAGGCCAGGAGAGGCCACCATGTGCATTGCCATGTGACAGAGGCACTCAGGAACAAGGATCACTGGCAGCTAGCTGCAGAATGCTAGTTTTGGGAAGAAAGCATCGCCTTACTGGCCTCAGTATTAGAATTCTCCTAGCCTCAAACTCTGAGCCAATACAATCCCATTGTTTAAGCTAACCCACTGCTTGAACAGCCAAGGAAACTAATACAAAATAAAGTTTATTAGAGCTAGTTATAATAGTGTCCTTGGGTTCATATATTCTTTCAAGAATACATTTATAACAGGCCTTAAAAAACCTTATATAAAACATGGTTTTCCATAGCAAATAAAAGCAAGAAGGAAGAGAAAGTTTGGATACCTGAGAGTACAAAAATTTACCCAGTAAAAACTGATATGTTGAAGCTGTAATAGACAAGAAATTGTGGGATTTAAAAGGAGCATAATAGATTGGTTAATACAGAGTCTATTTCCTTTAGCCATGTGCCTACCCTGTGAATTTACTTTTTATCTTGGCAAGATATAATATCTAAATAAAGATCCTACACACATGCACTCAGCTTTTATGAGTTTATTTGAACCATGTCAGTTGAGGATGCATTCTGTGGTGGGGAAAAAATGAACTCTGGGGTTGGGATAAAATTAAGTTCAAATTTCGTCTCTAGGACTGACTTGATTTGTGAAATTATTAAACCCTCTGAGCCTTATTTTTTTATCTCTTCACAGAGTAAAATGGGGCTAACTAGTGCCTTAAAACCTGACAAAGTTGTTGTAAGAATCCAGTAATAGTAATAAGAAAAAACAGCAACATAGCAGCATTTAATGGGAACATGTTATTACATGAAAAATGCTTTATATGGGTCATCTCATTTGATAATCACAATTATTTAACTAATAATTAGATAAGATAACATGTACAATCTCAAGGATCGTGCCTGATATACTTTAGGCATTAAAATGAGCTATGGACAGAATATGATAGAAGATAGATATTCCCTGTTATGCTCTGGCTCAGGCTGGTCTTTCCAGATGCAAACTGCTTCTAGAGTTGCTCATCTGTTTGCCCCACCATAGAGATATCCTTCATATTCACTAGCGCACCATTCTCTGTGGCTTATTAGCCTAATTGCCTTTACTATACCTTATCCCACACCCTTTCTTCTCCCGTTTCCCAGACACAAGACCGGTGGAAATCCTGCTATAGCATAAGTCTTCCTTTTTCCTTCTCTTTCCAATCAGAGAAAATTTATTTTTCACTGTTCCCATTGTATTTTGTTTATAACCACTATATTCACTCATTTATTCAATATATATTTAGTCAACACCTATGTCTTAGTTTGCCAAAGTTGTTGCGACCAACTCCACCAATGGATTGGCCTAAAAAACTTTATTGTCTCACAGTTTGGAGACTAGAGGTCCAAAATCAAGATGTCGGCAAGGCTATGCTTTCCCCTGGGGTTGGTAGCATCCTGGTGATGGCAGTAACATAGGGATCTGCCACTCCTCAGTGTCTTCTTGTAGATATCTCTGATTTCTGGTTTCTGGTTTCTACACTGAGTGAGTACATCTGAATTTCTTTTCTTTATAAGGCTTCCATTCATACAGATTAAGGCTCTTCCTGATTCAGTTTGGCAACAAATGAGTCCAGACCCTGACTCAACATATTCAATGGTACTATTTACAAATGAGATCACATGCATAGGCCTAAGATTTGAACATCCCCAACAACCTGCTATGTACCAGCCACTCTCAATCAACAAATAAGTAGCCTCATAGGATGACATCAGTTCGTGATGAATACTCTGAAGAAAAGAGCAAGCAAGTAGGGAAATAAAAAAGTGAGGAAGTAGGTGCTGAATTTAGATACCATGGTTGGGGGAGGCTTTTCTGATAGGGGAGCTGTAAGCTGAGATCTGATGAAGTGAAGGAGTGAGCAGTGTGCATATTGGGGGGAGAGGGATTTCCAGGAAGAAGCAGCAGCAAATACACTGGCCCCAAGGTACAGCATCCTCAGCTTGCACAGCCAGGGTAGATGAGGGTGGAGATGGTCCAAGAATCCAGTTTTGAGGCCATGGTTACAGCTGTGGATTTTGATTGTGATGAAAAGCTATTGGAGGAATTGATCATTTTGACTATTGTCTATCAATGGCTTGTCTTTCATTTATTATTATTTACTTGTCCTGCCCTTGGTGAATTTTCAGCTTTTTGCCTCTTTGTGTCATTTACAGAACAAAGACCTTAAGGTGGCTGTAAGCCTCCTTCTGATACAGCAATGATGAGTGTCACCTCCATGCTTCAGCAATTTTCCTAGTAGATAAAAGATCATTTGTATATTTCTTTCTTTGTGTTAGTCTCCCATTTATTCACAAAATATGAAGTCACTTCCAACTGTTACCCCTTGGGATTTCCTTGGTGGATCATGACATTCCCCAAAAGTACAAATCAGGGCTTTATCATTGAATAAACAGTATGCTGTTCCACAGACTTTCATCTTCATGTATGATCAAATGATCAAAGATGTAGTCACATTGCCAAGCCTCTACTTTTCATGGCCCTAGATGGTTGACATGTCCAAAAATGACAACAGTGCTTCAACTGTGATGCCATGAACTGATGTGCTTTGATTATAATTTTTGCAGAATATTTTACTTTTGTTACATTTTTTAAGTAATAAATCACTGCTTATTTAGCTTCCTTTTTATTACCTGGGCTAGTGCTAGCTGTTTGTTACCCTTATAGTGTGTGCCAATGGTATCTTTAGTCCATATTTTCCAATAATTGCTGAAATTCAGATAAAATATTAATTAAGCATATGCCTACTTTAAAAAAGATATTTATATATAATTTCCATCAGAAAAGTATTTTGATCTTTTATGGTAGTTCATTTTTTATCACCAAGTTCTTTCCTATTAGAAAGTGAGAATGGGTGGGACAAGTAGAGATGAGGTTATGGTCCAGGAAGATTGGCAGTGAGAAAGGCCGTCTATACCTGGCTCCCTGCAGTGGTGTCCTGCCTAATTTTGAGTGTGGTATCACCTTACACTGGTTCTGGCTCATAATTTTTTTTTTAAGATTTATTTATTTATTTATTTCTCCCCTGCCCTTCATTGTTTTACACTCGCTGTCTATTCTCGTGTGTTCTTCTGTGTCTGCTTGTCTTCTCTTTAGGTGGTATCGGGAACTGATCCTGGGACCCTCTGGAGTGGGACAGAGGCACTCAATCTCTTGAGCCACCTCAGCTCCCTGGTCTGCTGTGTCTCTTATTGTCTCTCTTCTGTGTCTCTTTTTGTTGTGTCATCTTGCTGGGCCAGCTGTCTGCACAGGCCAGCACTCTTGCATGGGCCAGCTCTCCGCATGGGCCAGCACTCCGCATGGGCCAGCTTGCAAAGTGGGTCAGCTTGCCTTTCACCAGGAGGCCCTGGGACTCAAACTCTGGACCTTTTATATGGTAGATGGGAGCCCAATCGTTTGAGCCACATCCGCTTCCCTCTGGCTCATAATCGGTACTCATTAAATGTTTGATGAAATGTTTACTTGACTAGCACAGTATTTTGTACGCAGTGAGAGCCAAATAGATATTGTCCTCATTTTTTAATCCTAAAATAGTTTATACACCAAGCTGTATGTTACATTTCTAAATATAGAAATAGAACAAACTGACCACCAGTGTAACCTCCACCAAATCTTGAAAATATAAAGCCCCGTTACCGTGAAACTTCAAGGATTCCCTCTTTAGATTTTATTCTTTTTCCTCTGAGAAGTTGACCACCATCTTGAACTTTTTCATTTCCTTCTTTTCTTTGGAGTTTTACTAAATATATAAGCATTCTTAAAGCATACTTGTCTCATTCTGCTTTTGCTTTTTCTATGAAAAGAAATTTAATATATTGTTCTGCAATTTTTCTTCATTGAACATTATATATTTTCTTAATAATTTGAAATTAACCTAATACTGAATATAAATAAAGGCAGAATTCTAAGTCATTTCAGATAATTAACTGCTCTATAACCCATCAGTCAAGAATGGTCCATTGCTCTGTGTGTGTGTATGTGTGTGTGCACTGAAAATGAATAAATTAGAGCTGAAGGGACCACATTTTCCAGCAGAGTAACAGTCATAAAATTTTTGGGTATTGGAATTACAAATGACTTTGATTTTCCTGCTTGTGTTTTCTATAAATATTACATTTTAAAAATTAAGTATTTAGTTTTTAAATGTACTTTTACTTTTTTTTACTTTTTATTCTTAAAGAAACTTTAGGTTACATAAATGTTACATCAAAAATATAGGGGATTCCCATTTACCCTACCCTTCCTCTTCCCAAACTTTCCCACACTGACAACATCTTTCATTAGTATGGTACATTTGTTACAATTGATGAACACATATTAAAGCATTGCTACTAACCATGGTCTATAGTTTACATTATGGTTTACACTTTGCACTACACAATTTTATAGGTTTTGACAAAATGTATAATGGCCCGTATCTGTCATTGCAATGTCATACAGGACAATTTCAATGTCCCCCAAATACCCCATTTTATAACTTTTCTTCCTTCTCCCTCCCCTCAGAACCTCTGGTGGCCACTGCCTCTACATCACTGATACAAGTTCTTTCATTGCAAGAATAATTAAGTCTACTTTAGTCCGTAGTTGCATCCCGCCATTATGTTTGTTCATTTTTCAATCTTGAGGATTTGGGGATGGTGATGCCCACTCTTTTTCTGATTAAGAGGGAGCTTAGGTCCTATGGGGCACATAGATGGTGCTGTCTTGCTTGCAGTTGTGGATAATCTGTTTTTTTGGGATGGGTGTTGTCCATCCTCATCCTTTTGTTAGTTGTCCTGGCCAAGTCCAAGAAACTTGAGATCTGGTGTTTCAACTCTGCTGAGATTCCCAGCTCAACCAGGATATGAACAGACCAAAGATTTAAGTCTCTGGTACATATATTTAACAAGTATAGTGCTAATTATAAGTTCAAATAAAAGGGACAGAAGAGCCCTGTGTAGGGAAATTATAAATGAGTCTAACTCTTACATCGGGGAGCATATATCCCAAAGTAAGTCTCACTGACAGGATGCTGAAGTTCTAAGATGGCATGCCTTGCCTATAGTGTCTAGATGTCTCTCGAGCCATCAGGAGTGCTGCTGTTTGAGGCACTGTTTACTGTGGCAGTCAATGAGATCCTGCTGAGACATGCATAAGTGTAACCTCTGGAATGACCTCCCAACGCATTTTGAAATCTCTTAGGAATAAAAACTCATTTGCATTTATTATTTCCCCCTTTTGGTCAAGGTCTTTTTCCAAATGCATTGCTAGTTGGAGCTTGGTACTAACCCCTTGGTACCAGGGAGGCTCATCCCCAGAGTCATGTCCCATGCAGGGTGAGGGTAGTGTGTTTATATGCTTAGTTTGGTTTAGAGAGAGGCCACATTTGAGCAATAAGGAGGCTTTCAAGAGGTTACTCTTAGGCATTACATAATACTAGGCTAAGTTTCAATTTCACAAGAACAAGGTTCATAACTACAACCATCAATATCAAGGGCCTGGTGTAATGGTCTATCCTTCACTGGGCACTGTACATATATATGGGGGATTCTTGCTGCTTTATTAAATAATGTAGCAGGGCTTCTTAGGATGGGAATTCAATAGTATTTCAATTACTGTGTGGGTCTCCACCCACTGAGACTATGCCCCCTGACCACTTGAACATATACATATGCCATAAAGGCATGCCCCAGGTTCACCCCTCCTCATACATCTCCCCATCACTGACAGCCCACACCAGTGATCCTCCCCTGCCACAGTTGTGATGCTTCTGTGATCCAAAACCTTCTCCAAAAAACAAAGCTTACAAATTAAAAAATAAAAAGAATTAAAAATAAAATAATTATAATCATAAACAAATAAAATACAAAAATAAATAACATTTTTTCATTGTGTCTTTCCTCATTGTAAGATCAACAGTATTTAGTTTTTAATCATAGAAAAGAGTAATGCCATGAACATCTAATAAAAGTAAACATAAGTTACTTTTGAACCCATGCTGCTATGTGTAGGTCAGAGTGTTTCCTGAACCCACACAGCATGCAGGGCATCCGGCTAAGTCCTGATGGACTACAAGGATCAGCAAGTTGCAGTGCCTGTCTTCTGTCTGGCTTGGCAGAGGCAGCTGCAGACCGAGCACCTCAGAAAGATTCAAAAGGATGCCACTTCAGGCTGGGTAGTCAATTCATCATCTAGGGTATGGGAGGATGGGTTGGAGTCTTATAGAAGGGAAGGAGTCTGAGTCTGCAAGGGCTGACGATGTCTGGGCCACCAAGGTGGGAATGTGACATTGAGTTGGAACAGAAGGAGGTCACCAGGTGAAGCTGACCATTCTGAGTGTCAGGTAGGGATGCCTGTGGAGGGAGAAAGGGTTCCAGAGTCCTGCGGCCAGGCTTCCTGGTCTTGTCACTTTCACTGTGGCCACACCCCTCTCCATTCTAAGGTGAGTGTAGAGCAGATGGGGCATGTGGAGATATGTAAACCTGGTAAGTGCATGCCCTGGACAACTATAACAGGTTCAATTTCATCCAGCAAATATGTATTGTAAATTGACTATATGCCAAGCACTATTCTGGGCACTGTGGAATTCCACAGTTAACAAAACATTCTAAAATCCCTGTCCTCACAAAACTTACCTTTTGGAACAAGACAAACAGTAAACTATGTATAGGAAAAATACGGTCTATATTAAATGGAGCTACTTGTTATGAAGGAGAACGAACAGGGTGGGGAGAGCAGAGAGGTGGGTAAGGCTGCCATTCCAAATAGAGTGCCTAGGGAAGGTCTACTTAATTGTCCCTTGCTTATCTGTGTATGTTAAATTGTTACCAAAAAGCACGCATTATTTTGACATAAGGTGAAACGTTAGGAAAAAAAATAAAGACAACAATTTAAGGCAAAAAGTATGCTTTCTTCAACATTTGAGGAAAAGAGATATTACATGCTGTACCAGAGATATGTTTCAGTTTTCACAGCCATGAAGTTGATGTTGATCTTCATTTATCTTCATTTATCACCCAAATTCTTCTTCCTCTGTCTTAATTATCCCTGTCAAAAAGAATAAAAATGGAAGCATCATGTCCAGCTTTATCACAGGAAAACCTGTCTGTGGTCAACAGGAGAGGGGTTAGAAGATGGCGTTGATTACTGTGATTACTCATAACTTAACACGCATACGTTTGTCATCAGCAGGTGCTGCACAGCACAGCAGCTGGTGTGCTCCTTGCTTTCAGGAAGCTTTCTGGAATGCTTCTGAGAGCTGAGTCTTTGTTGGTGGAGCACAGGAGCTGGTTGGTATAGTCAATCCTAAGGGTTACTTTCAGCCCGTGGGACATTAGAAACAAATTGCATGTAGCAGTTTAACTGCCCAGGACATCCAAGCCTCTTAAAAGCAATGATCGGCGAATATGCCACAAGTCATAAATAGATCAACTAACAAGCAAATAATGGAATGAATCAATAGAGAGAGGAGCAGATCCAGTGCTGTAAGTACCCGCTAAATAAGAAATGTCAGCTTCCCTCTCGGCTTTTCCTTCTCAGCGCCAACTGTCAGTAATTTAACTAACATTTTGTAAATAAATGTGGTACTCGGACAGCTGTCAGCATGCCTGCTGTAAACACCCCTTTTGTCTCTGAGAGCTGGCAGCTCCACTCTGCTTCTCCAGAGAGCGCAGCTGGCACTTTCTGTAGGCTCCTGGGCCCCGGAAGGTCAGGAAATGCCCAGGGGTCAAAGACCAAGACTGGACCCTGCCTTCCTGCAGCTCCAGACCTATGGCTGCAAAGACCTGATGGGCCAGTGTTTGTGCTACACCTGGTCTAGGTATAAAGAAATCTCATTGGGAAGCGGCTGTGGCTCAATCAGTGGGGCTCCCGTTTACCATATGGGAGGCCCCGGGTTCGGTTCCCGGGGCAAGCCCGCCTGTACGGCGTGGTTAGCTGACCCAGCGAGCACAAGCAGCAAGGGGGCGATAAATGAATAAATAAATAAAATCTTTAAAAAAAAAAAAAAAAAAAGAAAAAGAAATCTCATTTTCATGCTTGCACAGTTGCCCAAGTTAAATCTGCTGTTTTCTAAACACTGTTTTATTGGTTTTCGTAGGAATTCCATGTCCCTTAGCCATTGTTTTTTCCCCAATGGACTTGCTCTTCCAAAGTAAGATATTTATTTATCTAGGTCAAAGCTGCTAAACATACTCTTTTCTCCTCTAGCAGCTAGGTGATTATTTAATGTTATGTAGCCATGTTACCAGCTTACTTCCGTTTCTGCCTGAGCATAAGACAAACGGCTTTGGACAGTGCACTAATTCTCCCAGACTTAATCACCAGATTTCATTGAGTTAGTGCTTTAAAGTGCCCCATTTCCCTGAGAGACCGTCTCTCAAAGATTCTTAACATATACCCAAGCAAAAGCAAAGGGAGAGGAAGAATCTGTCTTCATATAAGAGTCACACATGCAATACATTTGGGTTATTGTAATATATGCAATCTAGCTCAGGGAGGAAAGGGGTAATTAAATGGTCATTTCCTAATAATAATAATTTTTCCTAAGAATTTCCTAATAATAATAATTTTAGTGATTCCTAATAATTTTATCAAACATTTACGAACTTTCTTTTTTGTGCCACGTACCTAGTCAAAATGCTTTACATATTATCTCAATTTTTCTAGCTCTCATATCATCCCAATTCTGCTGCTGAGATCTGAAGTGCAGAGACTCTGAGGGAAATTGATTGAGGCATTTAGCTAGTATGTGGCTGGACAGGGATTTGATCACAAGCAATTTAATTCCCGAGCTCTTAACCACCACCATGCACTTTCCCATTTGTAGTTACTAATTTAGAAGAAATTAGAAAACAATAAAATTAACCAGATTTGATCTTTTCCTGATGAGTGAGAAGGCTTATAGTTATATTGTGGCCACCCATAGAGAACTTTATTTCATGGAGCATGTCAGGGTGTGATATAAAAAGAATACAGGATAACGATTAAGAGAAGGGATTCCCGAAGTCAGCCTGGGAAAGTCACAAAACCTCGTTGATAAAATAACAATAATAATGGATAGAAACAACAACAAAGGGGTGTTTTGAGGATTAAATGAAATGATCTGTGTAAAGTGTTTAGCCAGGCCTGGCACAGAGTAAATCTTCATTCATTCACCCACGTATTTGTTGAAATATGCATTAAGTGCATGTAATGTGTGATAGATTTGGCAGTGAATAAGACAGATATCATGAGTTCTTGGAGCCTCTATTCTCATGATGAGAAGCAGGGAATAAACAAATAGATATATATGATATTTGAAAATATCAGATACAATGGGGCATTTTTCAGAGACCCAGAAGTCTGCTTACTGAGGGTCTCTTGGAAAGGAAATGATATTGCAGCTGAGATCTAAAAGGAGAGAAGGAAGGAAGTTGCTGGCCAAGGTATAGAGCATTTCAGGCATAAGCTTCATGCGTGGAGGAAGAGAAGAGAGGCCCTTGTGGCTCAAGCACGGTGGACGTGGGGCCCTGATGCCAGATGAAGTATGATGGGTCACACCTGCAGGCCAGGTGATGGCTGTGATTTCATTTCTTTATGTAAGAGGAAGTCATCCTACCCACATTTTAAACAGAATTGTGCCAGGATCCGAGCTTCTTGGTAGCAGTGAAGGTTGAGAGATATTTCTAGATATGTTTAATGGCTAGCCAGTCATGCCGACAGCATTCATATGTGAGGCAAGTAGTGACGACAACAATTATATTTTATGCTATTAAATAATTGAATCCTGGTATCTTTTTGTGGGTATATTATCATTATTTTGGTATTTACATAATGGATTTTGTACTCACGGGGTATGCCCAGTGAATTACATGACACATTATTACTTCCAATCAAACATGGGTGCTCTGGTTTCAAAAACATCATCAACCAGACCCCTTACTTTAAACCCACTCAAGGCACATAATTTTCATTTTCACTCCTTGTCATTAGCTCACTGAGGAGATGACGATTTTCATTTGTTTGTTTTTTTATTGTCATAAATGTTTTTCCCAAGAGCTGGTTTGGTCCAGGTCCATGTCTCCAAAGTTACCTGATGGAGTTATTTTGGAATTAGAGGTAGGGGTGTGTGTGTTGTGTGTGCTGCAGCCAATTAAGGAAAACATAAGGAGACTATGAGGGGATTAGGGAAGGAAAGGAAAAGGGCAAGAGAGTTCCCTGGCTTAAGTTCCCACCCACAGGGCAGATTCCCTCTGTAATATTTAAAGTTAGTCCCAGTACCAGATACACTTTCTTTGACCTGTCTCCCTCTGACATAGAACAGTATGTTTTAATTTAGACCTCTTTCTCCAATCTTATTGACTGGAGAGTTTAAGACCAAAATTATAGAGGAACCTCAGTCCTGGATTCCCACCCTCTCTCATAAAGAACCAAAAACTAAAAAAGCAAAGAAGACAGTGACATATCTCATTCTTTAGATTAAATACTTGTATTAATATATACTCTTGTTAATACTGACATTTTGTTCTTATGTGAAATCAGCATTAAAACACCAGTATTGTCATTTGGCTCAAATATTGCAATAACTAAGAGTGATAACAAGAAAGGAATCAAGAGAGAGGGCTGATTATTAAATATCTTAACTCCTAAGTGCATCAGAAACTGGTATTCAGAATGATGAACTTGAGCCATCAGCATTTTAAAATATATTAAATTGCAGTCAGCATACTCAGTTTCCCAAATTACTGAAGAGTACCATATATGTTAGGCAATTTGTCATAAAGTCAGTTAAAATTAAATAATAATTTGGTAAATATAAGAATAAACTTCAATTTAGTGCAAAATTCATTTGTATGCTCCATTTCATTCCTCTGTATGACACAAGAGACTGAGGTAGCCCTGTAAAATACATGTTTCCTCTTATCTATATTAGTTTTGAGAGTCTTAAGAAAATGGTTGCTCTTTTATCAAGCCTAGGACATAGCTAAATAGTAGGTTGCCCAACTACTGGCTGAGGGGACAATTCCCAAGATCAGCCTCTGCCCTGGATACAAGACCCCGTATAAGATACCTCAATGGACAGATCCAAGGACAATGTAGTAATCAGCAGAATTAATGACAAGATTCAGCAGTCACTTAACATGTACCAGACACTGCTGTAATGCTTCACACGTGTCTCATAACTGCCCTATGAGATAGATTCGATTGCAATTCCTACTTTTCCAATGAGGAAACTGCAATGCAGAAGATTCATAATACATCCAAGTCATCAGGAGTAAGTCAGGGAGTCAAAATTCCTACTCAGCCCCTACTCAGCCTTACCTTAGGTGTAAAGCAAAAAGTCCAACCACCTGCTGTTTTAACTCTTTAGTTTTCCGATGTAAAAATAATAAGAAAAGAAGCAAGTGGAAGTATTGCCACCTGTCTAGAACTGTACCCAGCATGTCTTCTCTATTATTCTTGCAGAAACAGAAGTTCTAATTTTCACTCAGGAGTAGAATCAGCAGTTTACGTGTGTGTGTGTTTTCACACCCTCTTAGCAATTAAATATTTCTTTTAATAAACACAATGCAAAAGAATTGTTACTGGGCTCATACCTTAATGGAATTAATAATTTATTCTAGCTATTAATGTTTTCTTAATTTTTAGTGTATTATTTCTTGTTCTATTAGACAGATATACAGAGAGATAAAATGTGAGGGTGCTGGGGGACTGTATGTAGACAAAACTCTCTGTATAATGTACGGGTGGTGCATTTTTCTGAAATGGGTCTGTGCTTCTTCTAGGAAGAGACTAGGAAACTCAGTGAACCCTTCTCATCATCCCAAAAGTGACTGAAGTCCTTTGGATAATTTCTTGGGCAGAGGTGAATGAAATAGCAAAATCACTCCTACAGATGCAAACTTCTTCCTCTGGAGTCTTCAAGTTTATTCCCCTTTCTCTAGTTAATGGCTGATCTAGGCAAGAGTATACTTTATATTGTGATAATATGGTTCTGGGTCTAATTATGGAAATAAATAATAATTTCTTTATATTTAATAGAAATTTACATAGAATTCCATTTAGAGAGATGGTCTTATGTTAAATTGTAAAAAAGGGCATGCACTATGGTACAGGATGGATTAAACTTATTTTCTAGGAAATGTTCAGCCAAATGAATCAAAAGGCAGGGAAAGGAGGAGATTCTTTTAACTTGTTACATAACCCTCTGCTGTCATCTGCTTTTTGTGTAAGATCACTGAGCTAAACCTCAAAGAATGTTGTTCAGTATCTCTGGATGACAACAGATAGGTTTGTTATGAATTTAGCTGGCACAAGTTATTTTTCCATTTATTAATTTTTTATCTCACATATAGTTAGCACTTACTATATTCTAGGCATTATCCTAGGTGGTAGGGGTTCACAGGTGAACTGGATGAAGTCTTTGCCTACAAGAAGCCCACATTTTAGTGGCAAAGGCAGATGATGAACACATAATCAAACAAGGTCACTTCTGATGGCAAGGTCTGTGAAGAAAAGAAACAGGATGATGGGATGAACTATAACTGGACCAGGGTGGTCAAGATCAGACTCTCAAGTTGGGGGTCATTGAGCTGAGACTTGAGGAATTGGAAGTAGCCAGCTATGCAGAAAACCTTGAAGAAAGAGCAGAATTCTAATGAGAGAGGAAACAAGAGCCTAGCTTGTGTGGCTTCAATAGTCTTGGCATGTTTGGGAAAGACAAAAGGAGTCTTTGCCAAGGAGGGTAGTGAACAAGAGCTCAGGGGAACAAGACAATATAGGAGGCAGGCAGGGGCCAGGTCTGCAGGGTCATGCAGGCCAGGGAAGAGAATTTGCATTTGTTCAGAGTGCAATGGGAAGGCATTAAAGATGTTAATCAAAAGAATGACTTGTTCATGGGTGTTTTTCTTTTAACACTTTGACTGCTTTACATTTAATGCATAGAGGTAAGGGTGGCAAGAATAAAAGATCCCTTTAGAGGTTTCTGTGGTGGTGTCAATGAGAGATGATAGGAATTTGAAATAAGGCAATGGTAGGGAAAATATAGATATAAAGATAATGGAAATGCATGTTTTAGAGGAGACCTACAAGGCACAGTGATAGAATTTGAGATGAGAGAGAAGAAGGAACTAATGGTGACTTCCAGGGATTTGGCTTAAACAACTGGTAGATGGTAATATACATATTACTAAAATGGAAGAGACTGGAGAAGAAATAGGTGGAGAAGAGGGAAATGAGGAAGCAAGAGTACTATTCTAGATACATCAAACTCAAAATGCTTATTTAAAATCAAGTGAAGTTTGCAAAAGGGTTTATGATTGTGGAGCTCAGGGAAAACAGTTGGAAACATAAATTTGGAAGATGTCAGCTCATATTTGGTTTTGAAATCTTGAAACTGGATGAAATAATGGAGATAAAGAGAGGGTGTAACTCAACAACCAGATCAAGATTTGGAGCCCCAAGTCTCTGTAATCTTTAAAGGTTGGAGAGAGAAGGAGGAGCCAACAAACAATGACAAAGAATCTTTTCATGTGGTAGGAAGAAGATGGGGACAGGGTGGAGTCAGGAAATATAAGGGAAGAACATGTTTTAAGGAGGGTTTATTAGTCTGAGAAATAGATCCAGTATTATATATGTGTGAGAGAGATAACAGGGATTCATGTGACTGTGGGGATTGGTAAATCCAAATTCCATAGGGCAGGGTGCAAACTGGAGACTCAATGAAGGTAAAATTGAATTCCCCAGGTAAAACTGGCTGGCTGAAGTAGAGGCAAGAATTCTTCCTTCTGACTTCTGAAATCCTTAGTTCTGGCTTTAAGACCTCTAAGGAATTGAAAGAGGAGATTCCAGTCATTGCTGGTGTGTATAAATTCCTTTGTTTATTGTAGATGCAATCAGCCATAGATGCAATCAACTGATTATAGATGCAAATCTATCTATGAAATATCCTCATGGTAACAAGCAGCCCATTGCTTCTCCAAACCATTGGATACTATATCGTAGCTAAGGTGCCATGTGAAATTAACCATCACACAGGTAGTGGCCAACTTTTTGGAACACTGGCCTTGTAGGAAGATCTGGAATATGAGAAGAGACAAGTGTCCATAGGATTTGAAAACATGAAGGTTTGATGACCTTGGCAATAGGGAATTCAGGGGAGTAAGGAAGGGGAGCAAAAAAGATGGTAACTATGTGTGTTTCCATGCACATGTGTTCAGATGAGTGCTGATGAGTCATGGTTGCATATGGATGAGAATGTTCTAGTAAAGACAGAAAAATTATGATGCAAAAGAGCAGAGAAGACAGGAAGAGCATAAGTAGGGGGCTGGCCTTTGTAAGAAGCAGGGGCACCCCGTTTATTTGAGGGTGATTTTATACGTTGCCTCCTAACTTTTTCTTCTCATGGAACTCCTGATTCTTATAAGCTCTTCACTGCAGCATTTTGATTACGTGTTTTTTTTTGACTTTTCCAATGAAACAGTTGAGAGTATGAAAATTTTAGCATATATAAAAATGGACTTTTAAGATTCCTCCTCAATCCCTTTGAATAATAAGATTTTAGGTGGACATAGGAGGGAATTTGGAGAGTAGTAGAAAAGGATGGCAGGCTAGAGCAGGAAAGGTTGATTTAACAAGAGTAGATGTGTGAGGATAATATAAGGTTTGATTTCGAGAAACCTCAATATGGGCCAATTTGGTACCCATTCTCTCTTGTCCTGAATAGTTTTATTCTACTGATCTGAACTGAACCAGAAGGAAAATAATAAAGAAGAAATGTCTTTTAAACTGTATATAGAACATCTCACAGCAGAGAACATTCCTTAGTATTTTTAGCATCATGTTGTAGACAATATTACCCCAACATGGGATGGAGAATTCTGCTGTGGTCTGGCTTGTGCCTACATCAAATCCCCAACTTAAGAGCCATGCCTAGACACTGCCTTAGATGGTGGTTTCTTATTTTCATGCTTGACTTTATACAAAGAGCCATGTACAGCTCCTGTGTAGTTCCACTAATGAATAATTAATGGGAGAGAAGCAACTATCTTCCACCATTACTAGCTGCCTGACTGTTGAGAAACAGGAGTGGGGAGTGAATATTAGAGATCAAATGGATAAAGACATAAATTGATGTGAATTGCTGGATAAATATTTTAAAGTTTATTGGAAGGGGTCTGCATTTACTTAGTTGTCCCTTGTGTTTTACAAATACCAAGTATACACATAAGCAGATTTGCATGCATAATGTACGTATAAATGTCTGCCATTCCATTAGCAGGTAATTCCTTATAGACTGTCTGGTCAACTTGAATTAGAGGCACTTTTATTACAAATGTTTGGTTCCAAATGTTAATGATTGTTTCCTTATTTATGTATTTTTAATAACCTTAGTTGTTTTTCATGGTAAGAATGAGCTCTTTCTGATTCTGGGTAAGTTTAGCATAACATTTGCATATCTGACCCAAGACATGATATCTATAGCCCTTTGAACTGACTGATGATTTGTTGCTGAATCTTGACCAATCTTGCTTTGATAACATAGAGTATGAACTGACATGATAAGAGTTTTTCTTTAGAAATGCCATTTCTGGATATGAGTAGAAACTATTAAACCAGGTCATTCAAGTTCACCTATCCAGCAAAATACATTAAAGGTTTCCTCTCAATTGACTCCATTGACCGGAAAGATAAGTTCACTTGAGAGTGTGAACAGAGCATGGGAGGGACCCAAGAGAAGGAGGATAAAAAGATGAGAGACACATTTTATAATTTCTCAGGCATCTTATTTGTATTTACACAATTTTAAAAAAACATGAGCAATGACTCAGAAACCTGTTTTTTTCCATGCTACACACTAGTTGACATTTTTCCATTTTGCATTTGTGAGCCTATTTCCTAAAAGCAGCAAAGTAGAAACTTGTTTGCCCAGAAAAGTCTTCTTCAATGGGAAGTTAAAGGCTGAAGTTGCAATCCCTAACAACTCCTCACTTTTCTCTCATTCTCACCCCAGCCACTATTCGCTTTGAGGGAGTCAGAACAGCAGGAGAAAAGAAGGCTTTCAGATAGGAATCCAAACTGTAGCTCTCACACTCATATCTGTTCATGAGCTTAGGCAAGTTATTTAATGACTTAGCTTACATTTTTATATCTGCAATTAATTTTGCAAATGAGGATCAAAGGAGATAATGTATGCATCAGAAGACTTGGCACAATGGCACTTAATAAATGGCATTGCCGTGCTTTGACATCACTGCCCTTCAGTACTTCTAGGTCCAAGGGTCTACCTCCCTCAGATTTAGCTCTTCAGATTCTACCTCGTGGCAGAGGGGGAGAAACTGGCAATGGCTGAGGCCTTCTCATAAGACATGCTGTGCTAGGAATACAGCACACATGACCTCATGGCTATGAAGGTCAACAAGCCAAATGGGGGAGCAGGGGAGAAAGGATGGGAAGTGGGAGCTGAGCTCTGAAACCAAGCCTGTCTGTCTAATTCCGAAGTCCAGGTTCTTTATCACAAACCCATTCTGGGTCCCCAAACTGAATACAGTCTAATGACTCCTTCCATGTCTTATCTGCTTTTGAGGTTACAAAGCATTTCTGCAGAGCCTCTTTACTTATCTGTCTCCCGCAAGACTATAATCTCCCCGAAAACAGGGCCTATGCTTCTTATCTGTGTCTCTAGAGCCTAGCATGATTTCTAGCTCATAATGCTGTGGAACAAATGCAGGCTGAATGAATTATTTAAATTTATTGGACCCTTACCTCAATCCTGAGAGGTTTTGGGAAGGGATTGGGACAAAACTTGTAAAGCATCTTACACAATTCCATTAATGTCAGCTATCATTACTATTGGGGAACACGTAGTATTCGCTTGGAATGATTAAACCCCCAAAAATACTAAATAATGGGTTTGAGCACTCAACCCAGTTCTTCTTTTGCCAAATGTAATCCTCTTTCTATTCTACTTCACTGTATTTCTGTCTAGGTGAAGTGTCAATCCATCCAAATGGGCAGGCACTGGCTACATAATAATCCAGATTAAAAGAACACACTTAAGAGTTATTGAACATCATCCTGGCTTATGTAACTGGCTTTCCCTTCCTCGACTGGCTTCCTTTTGTTCCTTCTTCCACCCTGTTCCCTTCCTCAGACATTTATTATCTATCTTATGCTAGGGTTTTATTAGGTCCTAGGGATTTTTTTTTTTTTTAATGAACAAAGAAAATTGCAATCTCCTGGGAATGATGGATATGTATACAGCCAACAATAGTGTAAACAGAAAGTGATGGAAGAGAGGCAGGTGCTAACTGCTGGGCAGAAACAGAAGGGAGGGTAGGTAAGTAAGGTAATAGTTGCTAGATTCTGTAACAAACAGCCCCCCAATCCAAGCAAATTAACACAATGAAAGTTCATTTCACACATGCTGCTCCTCTTTTAGGTAGTGTTCTAGGGAGTTGGGTTCTTTCCGTTGGGAGACTCATTTATATTGGAGTTCTCCCTTCCATCCAGGGGCACAGGAGAGGGAGGGGAGAGAATTCCACTAGCCTTCATGGGGCCAGGCCTGGACCTAGGGCATGGTCCCCCCCAGACACAAGGGGCCTGGGAAAATAATCCTTGTCTGGGCACAGGTGGAAAATGGCAGTGGTTTGACAGGTACAAAACATTGCCTTTGAACTGGAAATAGTTATTCCTATTGGGACCAAAATTGGGAGTCTGGGATCCAGGAAGACCACACAGAGCGTGTCCCATTTGTCTTAGCTCTTGAACAACGAAGAAGCAATAGGCATAGCCATGTCCTCCAGGCAGAGAGATTTATGTGAACAAAGCATGCAACTGCAAATATTTGTGACACCACCAGGGAGAGGAATAGTGAGGTTTAAAAAGCAAGCCAAGCAGCATTTTGCTGTTACTGCATTCTTATGTCCCTTCTCACTCTTTCCTTCCATCCCTCCTTGGGATGGATAATTATCATTTAAGTTACCTAAATCCAAACTCTTTTCCTGTTAGAGGAAAGTCCTATTTGTGAGCCTCTGTGGTGGTCACAGCACCAGCTCCACTGTGGGAGTCTTTTCCATACTTGCTTTTCTCATATCTTGGCAGGCAGGGTGTAGAGACATGGTCTCAGCACAGCCCAGCCTCAGCCACATCCAAGACTTCAACCCTAGGCTATGACACAAAGAAGAAGGGGAGGCTAGAGTTAGTCCCAGAGCCAGTGCTGATGTCCAGAAGCCCTCTGGAGCTGGGGGCAATAATCTATCTCTTAACAAACCCTTCAGGTGATTTCGATGCATGCTAAAGTTTGAGAACCTAGGTTTTAGCCTATTTCTCCTTTCTGAGTCCACCCTCAGAGATTCTGAGAATTTGCATTTCTAGCAAGTCCCCAAGTGGCACAGGTATTGCAGCTCGTGGGAACACACTTTGAGAATCACTGTGCTATATATTATAGAGAAGGAGGATACAAACGGATGGAGTCTCAGAGCCGAACAAAAGACGCCGATAAGTGAAGCTTGCAGGTTACAGGTTCTCTAGTGCTCTTTTTCGTTTTTCATTTCGGCCTATCACTTCCCATCAGGCTGGTCCACATTACATGGGCAAAGCAATTTAGAAATGCAACTTTCTTTCTTTTTTTTTTTTCAATATGTCCCAGTGCTGTCATTAAAAATATCTTGCCAAATTAAACTGCAAATAAGCCAAGAATATTCCACAAAATACAGATAATCAAAAGTGTAGCGTCAGAATCCGATCACAAATCCATGATGAATGCTCAAGAACCACTCTCTTTAGTGCTTGCCAGACATTCTAATTCTGACTCACATTTTTCTAAAAGGGGGAAAAAATTACCTGTTAGAATGATATTCCTTAAAGAGGATTCTTTCATAGAGAAACTTTATAAGAGCCGTATTTGGGTCTTATTTGTATGTGAAAATTGTGCTCTTCATGCTCATACACTTTTTGGAAGTTTTTTTTTTCTTTTCTCTGAGAGCTTGGAAAAGGTCTGGCAATTTTAAAACATCCTATGTGACACTGATATGCTTTTGGGAACAGATAAATGCTACTGGTTGGTATGAAGACAATTTGGGAAATATGAAGTGCTATACGTCTGGAATTATTAGGCACAGGGTAAAATATACCATTTGTTTTTTAAAGAAGACAGTGACTTACAGGGTTGAGTTCTGTGTTTCCTTCCACTCATATTGCATTAGACATGGGAGGCAGTGGCTGTGAACTGAAGGTGAGTTCTTAGTGAGCTGTGTTTGGGAGCAGCCCTTGGTCCTTGCTTCAGACACAGAGAAGACTATAAATATGTCCCCATCTTAGTCCCAGTTTTACCGACCCATGAGGAACAATGGCATCAGTGGGTAAGCTCAGTATTTTTCCCTTGAAAAACAAATTCTGCCTACCGTTCTGTCATCCCATAGCTCACTCCTCACTAATTTGAAATAGTTCCCAGTGGATCGGCATCCCTTCCATCTGAATTGCATCATCCACTTCATCTCCTCCTGTTTAAAATGAGGATAAGAATGCTTATAGTGGTTAAGAGTTGGAAGCTGCTTCAGGGATAGGTATTTGTCTCTTCATGAATTATTTATTTAAGCAAATGCGTACAGAGTGTTTATGTGTTAGAGCGTATGCCTGATCACACGCGAAGGGTGTTGTGGAAATGTATCATGCCACGGTATCACCATTTTGACATATGTAGTGTAGAGAACTAAAACACGACATCTCAGATGGAACAGGATTAGTTCATTGTGGAATTATTTGCCTCTTGTGATGCAAGACTGAGTAAATGTATTTTATCGTCTTTCCTGGGGTGAAAGGATAAAGCTCAGACCAGATCTGTTTGGGCTTCATGCTTGGGAGTTTTGAACTAACCACGGGTCCCATTGGTGTGCAGTCTGAGTTCACTGTTTTTGAGTTTTGCTGCATTTCTCCCTTTCACAAAGCACATCTCCATGCTACATCTATGGTAGCATGAACCTTAAAGGTTGATAGCATCTTCCCTTTAGGGAGATTTACTAAATAATATAAATCGAGCTGAATTTTTAAATAAGTGTGTAAAACCAATGAAGCTTCTGTTTTCCCTTTCCCCTTAGCATCCTCTGTCACATGTGCACACACACATGTATGCAGATCCAGCTGTCTGCCTAAACACCTAGAGCTGCATTCAGTGCTTCAGTTCAAGCAGTGTAGGAGGTGAGATGCCTGAATATCCTCTCAAATATGGGCACATCCCTTCTTTGACACCACTAGGTGAAGTGGGAGCAGCTCCCGGATTCCCTAGCTGTTTGATTTCCTCCTTTATCCATTTGAGGTTAAAGTTTGAAATGAGGGTATCTATTAACGAGCCTCTAAAACATATGTAAAAGGATAGCTGTCTCTGAACACAGTAAGAAGTGAAATATATAAAGACTCTCAGGTGTTCAGTTTTTACCTAAAAATTCAATAGTTCCAAAATCATTTACAGAATTAACCAGTCAGTCATTCAAGTCTGGCATTTTATCAAAAACAGAGGGCAAAAACACGCACGCGTGATTTGGCGAATTTCTTCTGCAAGTTGTCCAGTGACCTCTTGCTGACACTCCCAGAGCCCTCCGGGTACCCTCAGAATGCCCCACATGGAGGAGTCAAGGAAACTGCTTGCTGTGATGTGTCCATACTGAAGTCTCCAGGAGACACAGGTACTCAGATGAGGAGACTGTGCTTGACCAGTTTCTGGCAGTGATAAGCAATTCCCACACAGGCAGACAACACTAACTTGTGCAAGACCACTGGTGGGGCGTGGATGAGTAATTGAACATATACATACTCTCTGTTCAGCCAAAAGGAAGACTGATAGAACCCAGAAGTCTAGAGCTGGATTCAGGTGGAAGGAGAATGAGAAAGTGGTCCAGGGACTAAAGGCAAAGGGGTAGGGGGTTTAATCAGGTAGATGCCAGTCATAAATGAGCCTGGCACCCCCGGGCCTAAAGACAGAAAGCCAGGCTGGGAATATGGGGAGGAGAGAGGCAAAGGACCATTGATGAATGCTTCCATGCCTCTCGGGAGGGGCAGAAACAACTGCTGTTTAATAAAGCATCTTCTTTCTAAAGGAGAGTAACACTCCTCTGAAAATCTCAGAAAAGATCTGAGATTGTGCCAGTGCTGTTATTTCAGAGAGGTAAAGGCAGCTAGGTAAAGTCACTTGCCTCAAAGGTCGACTGGCAGATTTCTGCTCTTTAATGTTCCTTAAAAGAAAAATGAAAAAAAAAAAGAGGTTTATTTTATTTTATTTTTAAGAAAAAGAGAGAGAGAGAGAGAGAGAGGGAGGGAGGGAGGGAGGGAGAGAAAG
>JAKSZT010054226.1:8169133-8267781 GCA_026826555.1 Tolypeutes matacus
GGAAGGGAAGGGAAGGGAAGGGAAGGGAAGGGAAGGGAAGGGAATAAAAAAAAAAGGGAGAAAGAAAAGGAGAAAGGTAATGAAAACATGCCCATTATAAAAAGGTAAAGGGTTCAGTCTTCCAAGAAATAGAAAGGGAAAGTTTCCTGGATGAAACCTTTCTCTCCATTCTCCAGAGGTGGCCATGGTTCAGCATGCATTTTAACATTTTTTCTAACCATAGATGGTGAATGCAATACGAATCTTACACCGATGAATTATGTTATATGTATTGATCTGTGGATTCTTTTATTTACAAACATTATGTCAACAATATGCTTCCATATCAATATGTATAGATTAACCTTGTTTCTTTTACCTAGATGAATAATTTTCTATATTCTAAGATTCCCTGATGTATTTGACTTGTTCCTTAAAATTCAATTGCAAGTTATTTCCAGTTCTTCTGCTTCGCGAAACAAAGCTCTTATGAAAATTCTGGTACATCCAAATAAATGTCTCTGGAAGATAATTTCATGGATATAGACTAGCTAGGACAAAGGGGAACGGTAGTCAATGCTTAAATTATACAGAATTTCTACCTGAGGTGATGGAAAAGTTTTGGTGATGGATGCTGGTGATGGTGGTACAGCACTGTGAGCATAATTAACAGCACTGAGTTATATATATGACTGTGGCTAAAAGGGCAAATTTTAGGTTGTATATCTAGCACTAGAATGAATTTTCTTTTAAAAAATAGGACTGTACAGCAAGTATAGAGAAACATAATGTAAACCATGGTCTATAGTTAGTAGTACAAGGATAATAATATTCTTTCATCAATTGTAACTAATGTACCACACTAATGCAAGGCGTTAATAGATGAGGGGGTGGTGGTTATATGGAAATTCTGTATTTTCTGCCTGATTGTTCTGTGAGTCTACAACTTCTCTAATTAACAAAGAAAGATAGCTTGTAAATTTTCCTAACAATAAAGGTTACTGGAAAGTGCAGTTTAAAGAAATTGTGCATAAACATCTCCTGAAAACCTGTCCAATAGTGGATTTTTTCAAACTTTTGGCATTTGTCAATCTTGTAGGTGAGAAATGTATAGTTTATGTTTCTTTAACTATGAAGGTGAGCATTTTTCCCGTAGTTATTGGGGATTTCACTTCTTTTTCTGTATATTGCTTGTTTATATAATTTGCCTATTTTTCTGTTTTTGTTTTTAAATATTTTTCTTCTTGATTTACAGTAGTACATTATACATTAAGGTAATTTGACCATTGTGATGAAATGTTATAAATTTCCAGGTCATTCTTTGCAATCTTATTATATATATTTTTCTCTATGTGAAATGCTTGCTTTTTATGTAGTCAAATAGTTTTGCCTTCACGGCTCCCAAGCTCATGCTTCAAAAGAGCTTCCTCATCCCAAGATTTTGTACAATGTGAACTATTTCCCGGTTACTTAAAAAAAAATGTATGCATAATTTGGTGATCCTTCTGAAATGTATTTTATTTCAACTTGTTTTCTTCTGGATAAGAATGCTTTTGTCCCAACATCAATTATAATTAAGTGATTATTAATGGGTAATTATTAAGTAGTCTACCTATTCCCCCACTGATTGGAAATGCCATCTGTATGTAAATATGGATTAAATTCTGGGCATTCTTTGAGTCCATTGATTTGCTGAATATTTACTGGGTGAGTCCTATGCTGTGTTAAGTATTGTAGTTTGACTGCCTCTTCTAATACTTGCCAGATGAACCACCTTCTCAGGTTTTCTTTAATTGCCACGTGAAGTGTAGCTGAGGCTGGGGAGCAGGGTGGGAGGAAGGGCGAGGATCCAGCCTCAACAGCCCAGGAGGCCCCATCCTGCCTCGGGTGTGGGGGGAGAGGGCTGCGTGGCCTCTTTTTTGCTGCCTCCAGTTCAGCCTCAGAACTTCGCCCCTTCCTGCACCCGTCTTTGCCTGCCCAGTGCCCAAGTGCTGTCTGACTTTCTTGCTGATGTGTCCTCTCCTGAGGGAGGCGGTGGCTGCTCCAGGGCAGTGCTCTGCTTTGGGGCTTCTCTTCTGCCTCTGGACTCTGCACACTGCTGTCCACAGACAGCCTGCCTCCTTCCGATTACTGGGGTCTTTACTTATTCTTTCTAAGACGCCCTCCGACTTATTTGTCTCCTGAATCTGTCACTGACACTGCGGGTTAATCTTCATACCGTGTTATATCTTCCATCCTATTTAAGTTGCACGGGGTGGGCAGTTCCAGGGATCACCGCAAGGCCTCTGAACCTGGGGAGATGGCATCTGCTCTAATATTCCCTGGGACTGGAGGGCCACACAGCTGTGAGCACTCAAAAAGGGGTTGAGGAAGGAAGACCTGAAGGGAGGGGAAACCAATAAGGGAAGGAGGGAGAAAGGAAGGGAGGCAGGGAGAGAGGGAAAGGGTTGGAAAATGAGAGATGGAGGGTATTTTAATTGGCCAAAAGCTGCTGGGAGCAATATACAAGAAATGGGTTGCCTTTTAGAATGGGGAATTTATCAGGCTAAAAGCATACATTTCTGAGCCTGTGTAAGTGTCCAAATCAAGGCATCATCAGAGATGCTTTTTCACTGAGCTATAGTTGTGCGATCAGGCACAGGGCAGCACCTGCTCATCTCTCCCCTCTCCTCCTGGACTTGTTGTTTGGGATTCTGGCTAAAGTGACTTCCTCTCAGCCTCTGTGTTCCACTGATTCCAGATTCTGGTTCCTAGGGCCGTCTTTCTCAGCTTCTGGGTTCTTCTCTGCCTCTGCAGCTTTTTTTCTGTTTCTGTGGCTTTTTATTCCTCCCTTTATAAAAGACTCCAATAATGGGATTAAGATCCACCCTGGGTCACACAATCTAATCAAAGACTTTTAACTGAGGTAATTTAATCAAGAGGTCCCACCTATGATAGTTTTACAGGAACAGGAATGGATTAGCTCTAAGGACATGATCCTCTGGGGTCCACCCAGCTTCAAACTGTCAGAGGGAGAGAAGGAGGGAGAGTAAGATAAAGAGAGGGAGAGAGGGAGAGAAGGAAGGAGAGAGAGAGGGAAGGAGGAAGGAAGGAAGGGAGGGACAGAGGACAGAGAGGAGGAGAAGGGCTCATGCAAGCAGGCATCATGCATTTTGGAGTAAACATTATAATGCCCGGGAAGCACAAAGGTCCTAGGCTATATTTTCAGTGTTGACTGTGCAGTCTTATTTTAGTGCTTTAGCATTCTGGGGCCTTGGTCTTTACATGTTGATACCATCACTGTTGCCATATAGGCTGCAGTTGCTATACTGGCTAATTATAGTGACTTTGACATTGATCAGACCTGAATATGGATTTCCACTGCCGCATCTACCAGTTTACTTTACTTTTTTAAGGTCCAATTTTTCTTTTGTGTGGTAGTGAGGTTCAAATGAGATAATGCATTAAAATCCTGATATATACTAAGCACCTGGTAAATGTTAGCTCCTGCTAATATTAAGTTATTTTTATCATCATGGTTAGTATTTCATTATCATTACGTATAATATAATAAATGCAATTGTATATTTGGCTGTAGATACTAATAGAGCAAAATATTATAATAAAAGTTAAGTCCAAAGATTATTTTATCCAAGAGAATATTTTGGGAAACTCACAAAACGTAGCTATTTTGTTTCTCTCCTGGTAGACTCTTGTTGGCAAAGGAGGAAGTGTAACTCAGAATTTGCATCCAGAAAGAATGATTGATTGACATATAATTAGTGCATCAAGCTCAACTCTTTACCTCAGGGCCTTTGCACTTGCTGTTCTCTCTGCCTGGAAAGGTCTTCCCCAGTTATCCCAATGGCTCTTTCCCTTACTTCTTTCAAAATAGCACTGCTTCAGGGATGCCCTCGCTGAGCTGACCACCAATATAAAATAGCAATGACCTCCCCCCCCCCGGGCAATTCCTTCAACTTGTTTATCTCTCTCCATGGCACTTATGATTGTATTAGTCAGCCAAAGGGTGCTGATGCAAAGTACTAGAAATCTGTTGGCTTTTATAAAGGGGTAAAAGCTTATAGTTTCAAGGCCCTAAAGAGTCCATCTCAAGGTACCATAATAGGTATTTTCTTACCAAAGTCTGCTACCACGTGTTGAAACAAGATGGTTGCCAATCTCCACAAGGCGAGAGTTCAGCCTTCCTCTTCCTCTTAAGGCTCCATGAGCCCAGCCTCTTCCAATCTTAGCTGGAGGCTGGAGGGCTTGATTCTTTCCGTGCCTTCTCAGCTGCTCAGAGCTCTGGTCTCTTCAGCCGCAAACTATCAGGCTCAGCTCTCCCCGGGACTTTAGTTGTTTGAGCCTTCTCCTTTCTGTCACATGGCAGGACTGAAATGACCAAGTTCTCTCCTCTGACATCTATGGAGCTCTTTCTCTTTTCTTGTGTATCTTCTGTATGTCTTCTTGAATGAGTGTCTGTTTCTATCAGCCCACCGAGTAGATGGGGTCTCAATGCCCTACTGACATGGTTGAATCAAAGCCCTATTCTTGATTTAATCAAGTAAATGTAAAACCTTTGAATTTAATACAAAGGGTATCATGCCCAGAGGAACAGACCAGTTTACAAATATAATCAATATAATTTTATTTGGAATTCATAAATAATATCAAACTGCTACAATGATCAACAGAGAAGTCAAGTCTACATATTTTTGTATATTTACTGGTTTCCTGCATATTGTCTGCCACCCTCAGTAGAACCTAAGCTACAAGACGGCAGTTTTGTTTTCTACCCTGTTGTATCCTTAGGGTCCAGAACAAAGCAATGTCACAGACTTGGGCCCCAGCACCTCTATCATTTTCCCTTAATTATTTTCTAAGGCAGAAAGTAATTTTAGTCCAAGTATTAGGATGTGCATGGAAAGAAATTCTGAAGTGACTGGAGGGATTCTGATCAGTTTGGGCCCCTTGGTGACTCAAGCTCTCAGGCCTCATCCACTCTCAGTTTTGGACCAATTCCCAGAACTGTCACCCATAGTCCCCTGGCCACTGAGGACATGCTCTAGGGTCATGGAAAATTCCCTGCATTAGGCCAAAGTCACTTGCAAACCTCTTTTCACTTGAAGATGTCAGATCTTCTCAGGACCAGCATTGGGCAGCCTTGCAGATCCTTTTCAAAAGTCTTGAGGGGGCAGAAAACTCTGTTTGCATGTACAACAGACATGTCCTATTTCCTCTAATGTCCTACCTCCTATATAGGCATCCTGTTGAGACTTTCACAATGAGTCATATTTCTCTAGAACTTTGCACACTTACTTTCCTTTACTGTTTTTACCTTCTGTCTCCCCACAAGATCTGGGAGGGACAGTTCCTTGTCTGTTTTGTTCACCATCTTATCCTGACTCCCAGAACAGTGTCTGATCATAGTCAGAGAATATTTATTAAGCATTTCCTGAGAGTTTGGCTTTCTTTATCCTACCCTCCACCCCACAGTCCCAGGATGGGACACTCTTCCCTTTCTAAAGCCACAAACGAAAACTAGTGTCTCTTGTCTGAGATGTTTTAGTTGTCTTTTATTGATCTTTCTCCCTCTAGATTCTGACTTCCCAATACAGCCTATATAGCAAGACTCCCAGGCAGAGGCACCTAACTGATCACCCTGGACCCCGTTCTCCACAGCTTTTGAACCTGGGCCTACTCAATTGCGCACAAACTCCCTGACTGGCTTTCAGGCATCCAGTGTGCTGGCCTCCAATGTCCTTTCCATCCCACCTCCCATGTCTCTGTACTCTTGCTCCATCCAAATCAGATGACTTCCTTCTCCAGGTAAACCCTTTTTCCTTTTCTCTTATTCCTTGTTCACACAATACCCTCTGTCTGAAAAGCCCACTCATTCCTCATTGCATGCTAGGTCTACCTAGGCTAAAAAGAACACCAAACCAGGTGAACTCCTGATTCCACTAGGTTCACTAGCAAGATGAACTTGGACAAGAGATGCTGCTTCTCTGAGCCTCTGCTTATCAATATGTGAAGTAGGGGAAACAATGGCATCCTCTTTATAGGGATGTTGTGAGAGTTCACTTAGATATTTAGAGGAGGCACTAATCATAGCATGAGGCACCTGACATTATTTCCTGTCAGAGTCCACTTCAAAAAAATTCTTCCCTGGTTGACCTTCTAACCTTTCTAGACATGGTGTCTCTCCTATTTGGCAGTTCTCTTGGAGCTTGTGACAAATTTGGCCATGTATCAGAACTATTGGTGTACATATTCTGTCTTCCCTTCTAGACAGGAAGTGCCTCGAAGTCAGGAACAACACTGCGGTTGTCTCAGAATTTTATTTTATTTTCTCTCCTTTATTAATGAACGAGTTGTCTTGCTGCTGGCCAGACTGATTTCTATCGCCATGTCCTTTAGGAAAGTTACAGGGAGTCTGTTTCTCACTTCTGTATTAGCCCAGCAACGTCGCCTGGATTCTGAGCTCTTATTAGGATACCAGGAAAATCACTAACGTTGAAAGAAAGAAGATCAGAGAGTGAAATGAAAAGGCATTTGATGAGGTTCTTAGTATAACAGTGTGTCTCACTCGTCTCTTTTCCTTAGCCTTTGAAATAGACAATGGCCTGGAGCCTTGTTGGCAGATGGGCCATGTTTGTGCCTTAGCCACTTAACAGCCATTAGCCTAATTCCATACACTGCAGCCAAATTAAATAATAAGTAAGAACTTATGAAAAGCTGGTTTCGAGACAGTGTGGCAGCCTTTCACTTGATAGTCTCCTCTGAAGCAGATGCTCCTTCTCCACCCCATTAACTTGGTCCTGTGACTAAGGAGCTTTCCCCACAGAAGCAAACATGGTGGTGTGGACAAGAGTTATCTGGATTCTAGAGAGGGTGAAAAGCCTTTCTGATTATAAAAGCCCAGCTTCTACCGCCTACTTCCACCTAGGATGACACTGAACAAGATGAAGACTTCAATCCAAAGTCAAAATAATGTGATTTCTGCATTGATTGTTCAAAAGTTGCTGTTTGTGTCAGTAGGTAGTATTTGACCCACAAAGTTCACCCAAGCAGTAACACCTGGTTCTTATTCTTTACAACTCTGATAATAAGTTCTCCTCTTTTAACTTCGATTTCATGCCTCTATGTCCTCATTTATAGACCCCTCATCCAGGAATGCCCTCCCCAAATCCTACACCTTCTTCAAGGGCCATCTAAATGTTCCTGTCTCCATGGTGTCTGATTCTCCATCTAATCCTCCTCTGAGCACCATTCACACTTAAACTAAATGTAGTTTTTAATTGCACTTGCTACTTTCAAATGTGTTTTATGAATATTTGTATATGTGGCTTACTACCAGAATCTAAGTTTCTGGATACAGGGACTCTGTATCATTCATTTATGTATTCCTGTAAGTTTCAGCTTATTTGTATTATGTGTACATTTACATGTATGCATATATGTATGTATGTATGTATGTACGTGTGTGTGTGAGAGTGTGTGTGCGTGTATATATATATATATATATACAGATATATAGATATATATAGGATGCGTCACAGAAGTTGCACACACAACTTGGGCTTCTATCTTCTCTAGCTGAAAAGGAGGCTAGGGAACGTAGTATTTTTTCCAGGCTACCATGTATCCAGCTAAATCTCAGGAAGGAGGGACAATTGGCAACCCCTGCCACAACATAAGTTCACAAGGCAGCTCCTCTTTTTCCCAAGATTTGATCAAGACAGCAAGGAGAAGCAGCTCCTCTCTGTGAGGAAGGCAAGAAGGTTTCTGTGAGGTGACATTAGACACAAAGAATAAGGCAAAGAAGGAGGCAGAGAACATTCTGGGTAGGAAAGAAGTGTTTGAGAAGCAGCAAGGAATCAAGCAAATATATTTTCTTTAGCCAATGTGTGTAAGCTCATGGACATTTTAACTTTATGGTTTCCTTCTCTTTCTTAACTAACTCCTAGGGCCACAAGTGCTTTTTGCATGTAGGTAATCAGTTTTCTGTATGTGTAAAATGTTTCTATTTACTCTACTACTCACGGCCTGGTTGCTGAGGGGATAGATTCAGGTATCTTCTAAATGGTGTGGCTTCATTTTTCAACTTAAAGATTGGCAGAAACCACAAGCAGAAGACTCAATTAATTTTAATTAAAAAAGAGGAAAGTTATTAGCTTAATAGAAAGTATGTATTACAAGAGCTATAATTCATATCAGCCAACATGGCTCCCACGCCTTGATAACTGTGGCTGGTGGTCTATACCTCACCTCCATTTTCTCTTCCTACCTAAGCTACAAATTCCACCAGGTTCAGTATTGATATCCTGAAGAACAGACCAGAAAAATCAACTTAGAGCAGTTTTGTTGCTTTTAACTTTCTCATAGCGAGATGACATGTAGCATGTAGGTTTAAGGTCCATAACCTTAGCAACACACACCAACCTGCTTGTTTGGGGCCAGCTTTATTAATTTTGCAAAATCAGAGGGTAGCCCCTCATCCTGGCTTCCTGAAAGAAACCATCAGTCAGCTCAAATTCCTCCAGCAGCTTGCAAGGAGGAAACATGGGGCAGAGATGTCTGATCCTCGCTCGTTTTCAGTCATCAGGAAAAGGCTGGATGATCTGTTGTCGTGGCAACATTTCTTTGATGTTGTAATAAGTATGGAAAATGAGATGCTAAATTTTCCAAAAATAATGGCATGATACATCCCTTTTTCATATTTTCATAAGATATTTTTGCAATATATCTTAGGACTAAAAAGTGAGATCCATTTACCTGGTTGCAACTATGGGGAGGGTGTGGTATCCAAGGCATTTAGAATGGCAGAAGTAAATGAGTGTGCAACATGGTGAATGTGTGTGTGGGCACATGTGGGTGTGCACAAGTCGTTTTCAGAACAGGCCTTGATGACTGCTACCTCTAAGGACACTGAAATAAAGTAAAGTCTGGTCTTAAAATAATGTTTTATATTTTGGGAAAACATAGACAAGTCTAACTACCTCATCCAAAGTAGACCACTCTCTCTATGCAAGTCATCTCCCTGAAGTGGTGACTTTATGTGATTTGTTTCTTTTTGTGTTGCTGGCCTGGGTAGCACTAAGTCTGGTGGAGGCTCAGCACTAGACAGAATGCAAACTGGCCACAGGCCACCAGGCTCTTTCTTATAGGGCAAGAAAAAGGAGGAGGAGAAAAGAGTGGGAAAGAACAGGAATTGTCATGGGGCTAAAGAGTTTGATTAAAAGTAAAAGCGGAGAAATAAATTGTGTGTCATAAAAGAACCTAGATTTTAAAAGTGAGTGTGGTTATCCAAGTTACTCTTCAGAAATGGAAAACAGCTTCCCAATCCTTGCCTACCTACAGAACCAGAATTTCTGGTAATACGAGTCCATCTGTAAAGCAGGGATAGCAAATTCCTTTGATTTGATGATTTGCAATTAATTCAGTCAATCAGAGGGGATTCTGTGGTATCTCAAACACTAAACACCAGGCCTAAGGTCTAATAGAGCTGTAATTTTGGACAAACCCTCCTTTACAGGCTGTGTTTTTGAAAATACTATATTTAGGAAACTTTAGGCTTTCTCTTTCCTTGAGGAAGCACATATAGTCCTAGGAAATCAATTGTTTAGGCAAGAATCCTAGTCTAGGTGTTTCCATCAAGGAAAGCCAAAAGAAAATCTGCTCCCATCACCCCAACCCCAAGCTCTACTGTGACTTAACCACAATATGATTTTGTGCCCACACAAGGGAGGCATCTCTGCCCTAGCTCATTCTTATATTTAAGAGAGCATCCTTCTCTTAAATATAAAGTCCATGCTTTGGCTTTGTAAAAAACAGCAGAAAATGACCAGAGGAGCCATCTGAGACTTCTCAGAATCCAGGGGCAGGGCAGCCCCTGGAGCCTATTCTTAAGATAGCTCCCTCCTTGTCTTGTTGAATTATTTACAAAGCTTGTGGGGCAGAAGCTGAGAGAATGCACTTCCCCTTGGAACCTGCTCAAGGCTCCCAGGGTCAGGGGGGAAGCCAGTGTCTCTAGGATGTCTGATACCTGGTGTCAGGGAGTCTGTCATCGATTTTCTTTTGAACAAACCTCTCTGCAAATGCCACAACCTGCATTAGCTAGCACTGCAGTGACCTGGACAGAACCAGCAAAGAGAACAGGGAATTTCTTGGGCTGAGTTCACCTCTTCTCTGGGCTGTTGCTTCTTTTAACTTCCTTATCTAAATGGCAGGGAGAGGAACTGGGGAAGACAGATGCCCCACTTCTAAGTCTGAATAATGACCCCTAGCATTTGAAAGTCCAAGTTATTACAGACACAATTAGAACCAGCCACATTAAAAAGGCATTTGGGAATAGGAGAATGGGGAAAAAAAACAACAAGCTTGATGTTTGGATTGATTTCTTCTCAACAGAGATGATTACAGAAAACTTTCCCAGACAACTTATGGTACTTTATCATGAATTTGGGTCTCTGGCCAGGTTTTTCACTGTGTTAAGCAGGGATGCTCTTAGGAATGAAGAAAGCTTGTAAGACATCTAGTCCTTGAGCTACTGCTGAACATAGATGTCTCTTAATATCTGTCTCCAGGTGGACTGGGCATTCCCCACAAAGGATCTTGCTTACACTTCAGGGATGAGGTTCTCACATTCACATTTCTTAGCTTAGTCCCCATTTCCTTACAATTTGCATTTCTCTTCTAGCTAGGTATGTCACCACTAATTGATTGAAATTGGGGATGAGCAAATGGCTTCTCCCTTCTCTCCAAGGTCAACCTTCATCAGTGTAGGAGACATCAAACAGAAACAATGATAGAAAGCATACTGGGCTTGGAATTGGAAAATATTGAATTCAAAGTTCTGCCAATTACTAGCTCTGTCTCATTAATGAGATTCCTTATCTGTAAACAAGGATGAGTGAACACATTTATTTCTCAAAAGTCTATTTTGTCCCCATCTATGTTGTGTCCTGTGTATCTCATTTAATCATGTTAATTATCTGTTAGGTAGGGAATATCACCCCAACTTGCGTATTTGATAACTGTAGGTTATAGAGGTCTAAGGTCATATAGCTAGCAAGTGGCCATACTAAGATTTCCACACAAGTTTTATTTTATTGCAAATCCTCTTCTCTTTCTAAGACATGACAGTTACCTTACTTCACAGGGTTGCTTTGAGGATCAGATGATTATAATACATATGAAATATAAAAGAACAAGATAAAAGACAAACAAACAAACAAACAAAAAAACCTAAAGATGTTGGATAGTGTTATTATTGCTTCTATGTTCTAGTCACCTGTCTTTTATGAAAAGGCAAGTTTTCAAAGGCCCCGGCTTTGAAGGGAAATAACACAACTTGGAGAAATAAGGAGAAGAGGTTCTATATTCTCTGTTCATCCAAGGAAACCAGTTCCCTTACAGCCTCATTTCAACAGGGTTCATTGGTCAAACTGAAAATTAAGCCATGGCTGTGCTCTAGGTTCCACTTCTCTGACTGGAATGGACAAACCTCTGCTGATCACACCCAGCTCTGTTCTCACTTATGATCACTTGTGCTAACATCATTCAGAAATATCTCCCTGCACCATCACAGGTCATGTTCATTCTTAAACCATGAGCCCAATTCGCATCTGCAGTTTATTTTATTTTTATTTATTGCATCAAACAATAAAAATAAAGGTAATAAATGAGCACTTTAATTGCAATTGCACTACTTTCAAACATCCGTTTGGAACACTTTAGAATAGGAAAGATCAATTTATCATCTTATCCTACTTTCCTGGTCTCAAATTGGAGGATAGGGAGTTTTAATCTTAATATAGACTTTTTAGTGCCAGGAAATTCTTCTGTGTGGTGGAGAGATGGTATATATACACACACATATCTTTATATACACACACTCACATATTAATAGCGAAGCTTCCCCTGTGGCTTCATGTGGAATGCTTAAAGATCCTGGAAATTTTGCTGTAGGAATGGAAGCAGAAGAAGCCGCAAGCTTCATGGTTGATTGCTTTTCTGATTGGTACCATAAAAAAAAATGCATTAGAGAGAGAATGTTTGATTTAAAGAGCGCCTAGATGCCGGCACCACCTCTGTTTGTTTTCCTTCCTTTAGCAGAAACCTTGTAAAATTTTTATGAAGCATTAATGGATCTGAGATTTTCTCAAGCAAATTTTATGAGGTGAGCTTAATCCCACACATCCGACCCAATTTAGCAGTCTTTAGAGATTTAGAACATAAAAAGCACTCAGAGAGTATCCTGGGAACCTCAGTACCGGAGGGAAAGTGGCATGGGGCAGGGAAAGGGACTTTTCCCACCCACGATGTTTTGATATGAAGTTGCAGGCTCTAGTGGGTGGTAAAAGGAATGACCATTCAGGATGAGATTTAGGGGCCACAAAATAAACCCACAAAGGTAAGCCAGACCCACAGGTATTGCATCTTAATTCATAAACTAGGACTCCCTTCAAGAAATTTACCAATAGAGTGCTAGTCTTCAATGAGAAACTCATATTTAGAAAAAAAGGAAAAACATATTTGTAACAACAGCTTGGAAGTGTTAACCTGAAGCCAATGTCTTTGACTTTAAGGGAACACATATCCATCTTTCCCACTCCCCAATTTTTTTCTATGCCTGGAGCAAATGAGCATTGTAGATGATAAATTAAATTTTAGGGATAAATTAAATTTTGATGAGTGAAGTTGCATTTTGTAATGTGAAGTTCAGTATTCTACAATAGTATACATTAACCAAGCATCTCTGTGTGCCTTAGAGCGATAGGTGAGCATTTTGCGGAATCCCATCACTTGCTTGCTGCTTTTGTTCCACTACGGAAAATTCTTGTCTTTTTCAATGGGCATTTTATTAGATTTATAGCCAGTACAACAAGGGAAAAGACAGCTTTTGGAAGAAAATCAAGAATCCTCACCTATAAACATCAGTCATTATGTCAAGAAATTTGAAGATTCTGAGATTTTACTCTACCCTACATTCAATCTAAGTTAGCCTGCTACAGCTTCGTGGATGCTGTACTCTTGGATCAAAAACAAGGGACTTTGTTACTCATAGCACAGAGAGCATCAGGAATGTCATGTTTACATGAGTTCTCTTTGCCTTCCAAGTCCCAAGAGGGTGACATGGGTGGTTCAGGTGGATGCTATATTCTCACTTACTTTGCATCATGGCTGAGTAACCAAAATTCTTTTTTAGTGGGCTGCAAGCAAAGCTGCTTGAGATTTGCTTGGGAGGAGACATTATCTTTATTACACTGGAGAGTAATAGTCTGCCTTGTGCTATTGAGGAAAACACCAGCTCTCTCTTCTAAAGTTCTTTACTATACAAGCAACCTTGAAAAGAGTGTCTGCGCCTGTGTTCTCAAGATGTGCAGATATAGATGGGAACCATGAAAAGCTACCTCCCAATAATATTTACCCCTCATTTTTCATCTGATGGAATCTTTCATGAGTATGCCACTTCTTCAACCACTCTAATTAATCTGACTTATAAAAGCTGGGACCAAATCCATTCAATTTGTCTCATTCATCATTTAATTAAGGCTACTATCAACATCATCCTCAGTTGTAGGATGAAGCTATCCTGCAGTATTGACCTCAATCTGTCCCTTAGGGTTCCAGACCTAAGTAGTTGGACAAATCCCATAAATGAGCAGCTGAACAAATCCCATAAATGATCAGGGTCTAACTTAAAACTAAAAGGAAAGTTTTCCTTAAGTTTCAATAACGACTTTTCCAATCATCCTGAGGTATTGGTCCAAGTATAGCAGTATGAATTAGTGATTATATAGACCCTGCTTTGGCTTGCAGGGAGAAAGTCTCGGGAAATTCTGAGTTCATAGTTAAGTATAGAATTACCAAGTGACCCAGCAATCCCATTTCTCAGTATATATCCAAAATAATTGAAAGCCTGCACTCAAACAGATATTTGCACACCAATGATCATAATGGTATCATTCACAATTGCCAAAAGATGGAAGCAACCAACATGTCCATCAACTGACAAATGGATAAACAAAATGTGGTATATACATACAATAGAATATTATTCAGCCTTATAAAAGAAGTTTTGTATATGTGAAAATATGGATCAACCTTGAAGACATCATGTTGAATGAAATAAACCAATCACAAAAGGATAAATATGAGCTCACAAATACGAAATAATTAGAATAAGCAAACTCATAGCTTCAGAATCTAGAGAATAGGTTACCAGGAGACAGGATTGGGATAGGAAATGGGGAGTTAAGGTTAAAATATACAGAGTTGCTATTTGGAATGAAGGAAATATTTTAGTAATGGATGGTGGTGATGGTAGAACAATGCTGTGAATGTAGTTAATAGCACTGAAATAAATACATATCTGAATGTGGTTAAAAGGAAAAATGTTAGGTTTTATGTATGGTAATAGAATAAAACTTTGAAAATCTATGTAACTGCACTACACAAACAGTGAAATAAACCCTGGACTATAGTTAATGGTACAATTATAAAAATGTGCTTTCATCAATTGGGTCAAATGTATCACACAAATGCGTGGTGTTAATAATATGGTGGTATATGGAAATCCTGTATTTTATGGATGATTCTTCTGTAAAGCAACTTCTGTTGTCCTCCAAGTCACAGATAAGCTATTAGCAACTGCCCAAGTGTCAGTAAATATGTAAGGATTCGTGAAAGGATAATAACATTGAGAGCAGACTTTAGTTCTGCCCAGTAAGTAGAACCTTTTATGGTTTGGTCCTCCTGGCCTAAGGTCAAATAGTTGTAGCAGTTCAGAGTACACCATTGGGTTTCAGCTTAGCTGAAGCATCAATCAACCAGGTTCAGGAATTTAGAGGGAAATCTGTGGATCAAGGGACCCATGGATTCAGGAGATTTGATTTTATCATAGAAAGTCGACATTCCCCTAAGGCTAGGAAAATAGTGTTCTTGAGTAAACAATTTTCATTTAATGGGTGAGATTCTTCTGAGACCTTCCTACTTGGAGAGTTATTGAGTCCTAACGGAGCCACAACAAAATGGCAATATCAGGCTGGAGAGCCAAAAATGTCAGGTGTTCAGTTTTTGTAAGAGCCCAGTAGAAAGCAAACAGCTGCTTTTCAAAAGGGGCGAATCTGGAGAACATGTCAGGGAGGCAACAATTCTGAAACCCAAGGGACACTTCCAGGTGGAGGCTTCCTCCCTCTTCCAAAGGCTCTGATGAGCAAAATCATCTGTCACAGAGTCAGGTATCTTCAGGAGTTCACTATGATTCTGAGACTCCAAAGGTAGAGAGCATGCCACAGTTTGCTGGATAGCTTCCAACACAGTCTGTTGATTTGGGCCCCAATAAAAAGGTACTGGTTTGAGGATTAGTGGATCTAGAAAACCAATTAGCATACTGTAATGGTTTGAAGTTCCTTTATGAAAGCCAAAGGGAAAAAGTTTATATTCTTGACTAATCTGTTCCTGTACCTGTAGGGCCCTTTTGATCGGATAGCATCAGTGAGGCGTGACTCAGGTTGGGTCCCTGCCCTCTTACTGAAGCTTTATATAAATGTAGACACAGAGAAAGGAAGCTGTATTATTGATCCTACCATGTGAAAGAAGACTCGAGGATCACTAGTAGCCATGGCTTAAGCACAAAGCTCCCAAGAAGCTGGGCTAATGGAGCAACTCAAAGCTGAAGAGAGGAGCCATATGCCTCATAGCCCACAGCTGAATTCAGGAAAAAAGCAGAATAGCTGAGACTGAGAGTGGATGCCTGGAGAGACAAGACCCCTGGGTATAGCACCCCATGTGAAAATTTAACTGAACTTGGAAATAGGCAGCCATTTCCTTGCAAGTCAGAATTGGAAATACAGTTACCCAGAGGACTTGTGGGAAGTCTTACAGTCTGATTACTTGGACCCCTGTTTCCTGCATGCTAAACTAACAAGATTTTTGCAAAATCTGTATGAATGAAACCACTGTCAGCCTGGACTAAAAGGGACAGGGAGGGTAGAGATTGAAGGAAAAATGGCTACAAGAGGAAAATCATGGAAACTGAGGTCTAGATTTGGGACCTCTTCTTGGGCCAGGAGATGGACTCCACCAATTTGTGTGGAAATGGTGAGTGTACCTTGGCATTTGCAGAGGGTAGAAGTTCCATTCTATTGTTCAGGGAAAGTTTGGCTGCCCAGGACACAGAGAGAGTGAAGCACTTTCTTCTAAGTTTAGAGAGAGTTAGGTCACCACCACACTGTTCTGAGGGGGGTTGGGCTTGTATGGCAGAGATTAAGGAGAATGTTGCTGCCACCCACCTGTACTAAGGAAGTGGAGACTGTCACCCAGAGATTGGGGAAATTGTGGTTATTACCCCAATGTTCTTGGGGAGTGAGGTTTAGAGCTTGGCCACCACCCAGATGCTTGATGAGGGTAGAACTGAATAGAAGGCCACTGAGCAAGCCCTTGGAAGGGGTGAGCCTCCTAAGGCTCCCAGGAAAGGAAGACTTTGAGAGTTTCAAAGACTCTCAGACTTCAAAATCTAATGGAGTATGCCCTGTAATTGTTTTGGACCCATGATGCCTAATTTTCCTCCCAATTTCTCTTTATGGTAATGCAAATTGTATCCTATGTCTGTCCCTCCTTTGTATATTGGAAGCAGAACACTGGTTTTCTGAGTTTCCCAGGTCTACAGCCAGAGGGGAATTTTGCCTCAAGAGAAATTGCATGCCTATAACTGATTTTTATGAGAATTTTCACCTAGCAATGCTACTTAAATGGTTTAAGGTTTTTGAAACATTGTGATGTATTGAATGTATTTTGCATATGGAAAGAACATGTCTTTTTGGAATTCACAGGGTAGACTATGATGGATTGAAGTTCCTTTATAAATCCAAAAAAGAAAAAGATTATGTTCTTGTACTAATCCCTTTCTGTGGGTGTAAGGCCCTTTTGATTGGACTGTGTCAGTGAGGCATGGCTCAGGTTAAGTCCCAGCCCTATTACTGGAACTTTATATAAACCGTGACACATACCGAGAGACACAGAGAAAGAAATCTCCCATTTTTTATCATGCCATGTGAGAGAGGACTTGAGGATCACTAGCAGCCAAAGCTTAAGCACAGAGCCCTCAAGAGGCTAGGCCCACAGAGGACCTCAACGCTTAAAGAGCAGTGCCATATGCCTGATAGCCCACAGCTGAACTCAGGAAGAACTTGAAACAGCTAAGACTGAGGGAAGAGGCCCAAAGAGACAAGCCCTATGCCTGGTTTCCCACAGCTGATATCCGGAATATGGTAGATTGGAGGGGGGGGGGAGGGTGGGTAGGCAGGGATCTTGGCAGAAATTGGCTGCCATCTTTGCTTCATGGCAGGACACCAGGATCACCAGTACCTGACTTTGGTGAGAAAGTATCTCTGATGGTGATCTCATTTGAGTATTTCATGGCCTCGGACCTGTAAAGTTTTACCCTAAATAAAATTCCCATTATAAAAGGCAACCCATTTCTCATACTTTGCATTGGCAGCCCTGTGGCAAATTAAGACAAATACCAAAGTAAGGTGAATACTCTCTCCATTACTGAGAGTCCAGTAAAATGCTGAGGTTCCTATTTGGTTTGTGCGGCTGAAGAATTGGTAGTTTTTCCGTGACTGTCATGGATATTGAATATTGTGAATCTATCCACGTAATCCAAAGAAACTTTTCTTTCCAATGAGTCCCTTGAATTTTGTATGGAATTATGACCCAGTTACCCCTGCTGATGAAGTTGTGAATAACTGCATTCAGGGTCACTGAGACTAGCCAACCAACAGGATACCATCTATATAGTTAAAATTTTATGCATCAGAAAGTGGAGGCACTAGTGCCAGATCCTGACCAGCCCCCTAGAGGCAAATATAGGGGAATTTGTTGCACTAGAACTTCTCTGGCCTTTGCTCTTCTCGTAAGAATCCCCTCTGACCCTTATGGGATGGGGAAGTATAATCCTACAACACATCTATTGTAATAAGCATTCAACATATTGGTTTCTACTCTTTATGTAGAAGCAACAACAACAATGCATTGAATTGTCCCAAAGGGGCAATTCACATTAAGTTCCTTTCCCCACTGTGAACCCTGCCCAAACCTCACTAGCCAAATTCAGTGTTCCTCTACCATAATAAGAGGCTGGTGAGTGACTTGTGTGCTTGTAGCCAACAGAACCATCACATTTTGAGTCCCTCCACCACTCCCCAAGGTCCCTAGCATGTTTTGATGTGTGTGTATCAGCTTTGGCCCTGCATGGGCTCAGGCTGACCTCAGTCGTACCCCTGGTCATCTTTCTTCTTAAAGCAGCTGAGGTCAGGCAGCTCAAGCAAAGGCATTCTCAATGTCTTCAAGCCACTCAGAGTTTTATATACTTATTTCTGATTCCATTTATTTCATTTCTGGAAATTCCTGGACTGAGCTACTATAGCAGTGCTGTTTTTCTTCTGGAGCTGTGAGGTTTGCTGCTCCTTTGTAATAACATCTCTTTTTCTTCCCATCCTGAGGAGTGTGAGCAGCAACCAGCTCTCTTTTCAATCCTACCTCTCCCCACTTAGCCTCCAAATATTCATTAACAGGTAGGACAGTGGGGCATCCTTGCTCACTGTCCCCCATCCAACACTTGTGCAATAGCATTTGCTATTAACAGAGTTGTTCCATATCCCTTAACATGGCCCTCTGAAAGATCTGAGATTTCATACTATGTTCAAGTTAACAAATTACCTACCACAGTTGCATAGATTTTTGTAGACTTCATGAGACTCCTGGGATAGAGACAAAGGACTTTTTGTAGCATAACAGGCAGCACAGGCTTCATGTTCATCTCAGTTGCCCATGCCCCAGACATTCCACAGGTGTGGTTCAGAACAGCCCTATTGGCTATCATGCATTTGATGGGCTTGCATCACTGATGAGTGCTTCTGATTTCAGAGAATCTGCATCTTGTATATGGGTTGCAAGCAAAACTGCCAGACATTTGCCTAGCAGGATAATTTGTCTTTATTATTCTAGAAAATAAGTGCCTGCCTTGTGCTATGGAGAGAGATGCTTTCTCTCTCTTCCAAGGCTGGTCATTATACAAACATCTTTGAAAAGAGAGCTAGGGCCTCTGCTCACAAGATGCAAGAGACCCATGGAGAATATTCCCCTTAAAGAATTCTGTGTGGATGACCGTTAAAGGTCAAATCCTGTCTTGAGATCATCCCTTGGTTCAACAAATATTTACTAGAACGTGCCAGGCTCTGGGATGGGCACAGAAAATGTAACATATGACAGCATAATGCTCTGCTCTGATGGAGCCTACGTGGGCCAAATAATAATGACTACAGCTGTAGTTAAGGAACATTTACTATGTGGTAAGCCTTTTCTAAGTGATTTACATGCATTTACCTATTCATTCATCACTTTGAGGTAGATATTATGTTGTCAGCCCCATATTTAAAGATCAGGAAACTAAGGCACTGAGAGGGAAGAAGAAGGAGTCAGGATTCAAGCTCAGGCAGTTTCAGTGGTTTGAGCTTCTAGACACTAGGTCTTATACTGCTTGTAGTGCAATCACTGAGCAGTATCATAAACTCTGTAGCTTTATAATACAAGAAGAACTGGCATCATGTAGGAAGAGTTTCTAAGCCAGACTTAAGAGCTTCCCAGAGGAAGAGTGGGCATTAACCAGTTGAAGTTTGGGGGGACAGATGTTCTGGCAGGGAGACTGTGAGTGCAAAGGTCCTGGCAGCAGGCTAGAAGGATCAAGATGATATCTACTTTGATGGGTCATTTCTTCCAAAGTACATGTTTATTTGGAATGAGTAAGCTTGGTGTGATTTCCCCAGACTTCTCACTCACAGCTCTTTGCTTCCTTTGCATTTTTAGCTAGAATACTCCACACTTTTTTTGCTATGATAGCATAGGAGCCCTTAAAATGTCAGACTAGCAAAGTAAGACAGGGCTGGCTAAAAGGAACAGTGGGGATGACTTGGTAAACCCACCGATGTCTGAATTTATTTTGTATTAGGTCAGACTGACAGACCCAAGAGTGTACCTATTTAGCAAGGAGGGAAATTAAGAAATTTCTACTCTGGGAAAAAAGAAAAAGAATCAAAACCTAGAAGACTGTTGAGACGTCAAGAGCTTCCTTGGTAATATCACTTCATTATGGGGTTCTGTGAGGCATGCTCTTTCTGATGACCAATAGCTAGATGTCACCATCATTGTTAATCTCTCCACACTGCCCCTCGCAGCAGCATTGGTGGGACTCCCTAAGTTGAGAGTGCCCCATGCTAGCCTTCCATGTGATCCTCCCACTTCTCCCTGCTCAGTATCACCAGGTGGAAAGGGCCCTGTGATCTGGCATCTCTGAATAATTGATTTCCTGCATACTGAAGTGGAGTTTAGCTTTGTGGTCCAGCAGGATGCTTTACTCTGGTTGACCTTAACGTTCAGAGGCATTCGGGCATTACGTGGAGATCAATAAAACTTCCCCTGGCTGGTCTGTGAAGACAGGAACCTGACAGAGAGTGATGATCAAGAGGAGAGGGAAGGGACAATAGTGCTGCAACACAGGGAACAAGAAGTGGGAGAGTGTTTGAGGGAGTCTGAGGGATGGACAGAGAGTGGGTGTGAATGGGGCAGGGGTGATTATGGAAGTGAGTTCAGAGGCAGTAAGTAGAGATGAACAGAGGAAGGATGATATGATAAACAAAGTGATGGAAAAGAAAGGCCTTTGACAAAGAGAAGTATGCTGGAAGGAAAATAAACAGAAGCAAAGATGATAAAGGAGGGACATGCAGGAAGGAAAAGGCAGAAAGTGGTTCATTCCTTAATTCTCCTGAATTGATCCTCTATAATATGCAAAGCTAGATACTATGGGATGTTTCAAGAGGCTCAACACCTTGTGGGAATCAGACAACTAAATAATCTATAGGTAGAGTAAAAGAAGGGCTGTGATAAAGAAATAAGGCAATTAATGGACATTGAAGGGAAGGCAAAGGGGAAGGGGAAGGGGATTTATTGAATACCAGTTACATGTAAAAGTGCCTCTATATTATTTACTCAAATTACACTGTAAGATAGGAATTATCCTTAAGCTAAAGATGAAGATGCAGAACCTTTGGGAGAGAATTTTGAGTTCAGCCACAATTAAATGGTGGAGCTTGGAATTTGTGCTCAGATTCTTAAGAATGCTAAGCCTGTACTCTTCACAATTTCAAGCTGCCTCCCAAAGAGCAAAGCATTAGAGTGACTCAGGTGTTGGAGAACACTTTGGTGGATTCAAAGCTAATCGAAAGTAGAGAATGCATATTATTTTGTAAATCTGCAAATGGTTAACATGCATAAAATATGCCCAAAAGTTTGTGGATGACAGGAAGCGATGGGAGAGTCAGAGAAAAAGCAAGAGAAGGTGGGAGAAAGGGAGAAAGGCAGGAAAAATGGGAGGAAAGCAGAGATGGAGAAGGTATTTGAGTTGATTCAAAAAGGATAATTTGCATTTTTCTGGGGATGGTGGTTGGAGGAAGAATATTTGAGGCTGAGATAGTGGCGTCACCAAAAAAACAAAGTCTGTGTTTGTGTGATAAAAATGTCAAATAATTCACTGTGTAATAGATTCTAGATAGAATATTCTCGTGGGAGATAAGGCTGTTAGAATGGAGCCTGATTCATTCATTCATTCATTCATTCAATAAATATTTACTGAGTGCCTACTATAGCTAGGCACTGGTGAAAAAGAAGGATGTATATATATGTAAACAAAAAAAGAGAAATACTCCTGCCTTCTTGGAGTTTATATTCTAATGAAAGGAGACTGACAACAAAAACATAATGCATGGATAGATTATACAGAATATAACAAGTGAGAAGTGACTTTGGGTGAATAAAAGAGCAGAACAGTGGAAGAAGAGATACAGGGGCAGGTCCAAATATCATAGGGAGGGTAAGCCATCAGGAGGTGATATTTGGTCAACACCTAGAAAGAGGTGAGGAAGTGATGAATGCAGGTGAGTTCCAGGCAAATGGAACAGACGTTGTAAAGACCCTAAGGCAGAAGAGTACTTGAGTGTTCGAGGGTCCGTGTGGCTAAGGTGTGGTGAGTGCAGTGAGGACTGAGAGGTACCAGCAGTCTGCACCATAGAGGGTCTTGGGGCCATCTCACCATGGGTGATACAGAGCCATTGGATGGTTTTGAGTATAGTCTGAGATGTTTTAAAAGGGTTATTCTGGCTGTGGAGAACCTACAAATGTCGGGGGAAGGGTAACATTCCGGAAGCTACTGTAGTCGTCCAAGCAACAGATGATGGTGATGAAGGCTTTCTGGGGAGGTGCTGCACAAGGTCAGAATCTGGGTCTGTTAGAAGGAAGTGCCAATACAATCTGCTGGTGGATTAGATGCCAAGAGTGAGAGAAATAGAAGAGTCAAGGATAACTCCAAGTTTTTTGGCCTAAAGTGCCAGTATCTGAGATAGGAAATATTGTGGGGGAAGCAAGTTTGTTGGAAGCAATCAGGAGCTATTTTATGCATGTTAAGAAAAGATGACTTTTATACATCCAAGTGGAGATGTCAAGTCGACAGCTGAATATGACAGAGTCTGGAACTTAAGTGCAATGTCCAGGCAGGAGGTTTACAGTGAAGAGTCATCAGCATAGAGATGGCATTTAAAACCCTGAGATTAGAAGAGATCACCAGATAAAGAAAGAGGTCTAAAAGTCACAGATGGTCTCAAACCCCCTGTGCAGGGTTTGAAGCTTCAGTTCATGATCAATGGTGAGCTTTGGGTGCTTTCTTTTGAGGATAGGAGTAGCATAATTGCTACTGGACTTCTTTTGTTGTGACTGCCAATTTTGTGAAGACGCTGCTGTAGCGGGCCTGTGGGGAATGGCTTGTGGAAGACCAGTTAGGAGGCTGTTGCAATAAGCCATGGGAAGAGATAATGTGGACAGGAATGGTGGCAGGGATGGAGAAGAGCTGGAAGGGGCAAGAGACAAAGGAATGGGGGAAAGACAGCAAAACCAATTCCCTTTCACTCAGTTCAAAACAGTAATCAACAGATCAATAGAAAATAAAACATAATTTAAGCCTCAAAAGAAGGTTTTTGTGCTTCCTCTCTTTTGCTTTTGCCTTGTTTTGTTTTGTTGCACTGCTGGAGGTATGGCTATAGTTTATAATTCTTTGCTTCCTGGGGGCATAGCTGGGGGAAAGGAAAATAGAGACAGAGCTTCCAATATTTCAGAAACCCAGCTTCTAGCAAAACAGTATAGCACTCTGTTCATTAACTGCTTAGCATGTTCAGAACCTAGGAGAGCTTTTGTGAAACAAATCTGAATACATTCTGATAGTAAGATGAAAGTGTTTTCATCCCCTAAATGCTCTTTGGCCTTTTAAATAATTGCAATTATACCAACTTATATTGAAATAGATTAGAAATAATGCATATAAAGTGCCTGACCATGATCCTAAAGTGTGGTAACTAGTATTTTACAAACAAAAATTCTTTATAGTTTACAGTTTAAAATAATTTTTAGATACTTTATCATAATTATTTCTCAATTTACAATCATTTTACAATCATGTAAAGTGAATAAGGATTTTTCTTTCCATTTTATTCAGAATAAAGAAACTAAGGCCTTAGCAGATGAAGTAAGTGAATTGCTCACATCACAGAGAAACAGAATCAAGAATAAAACCAATTTGCAAGCCAAGGCCTACTTTTCCCATCTGTGCTATCCAGAAACAGAGGGACCACACCACTGAATACAAATCCTGATGTCTAGAGCAGCCCTGGCCTTTTGTGTGCATTGTGTGCATAATCCTCCAAACTCTGCACCGTTCCTGACAACTATTTCCTGAAAACATTATGGTTAAAAAGTGACCTCCATAATCTCACACAGAAATACTTGAGGGTTCACAAGGGATTCATGATGGCTGCCCACATTGTCTCTTACACATGAATCACCCTGGGAGCCGCCATCTTGCCTGGGCTGGATTTGTATCTTGCCAACTCACTGAGCTTCAAAATTCTGCTGGACGGCCCCCATGCTTCATAGTAAGAGTATAGCAGGGTTATTGCTGGGATATTTTATCTCCAGCAGGACATGAGGTGGCAATTACTTTTTCATTTTTTTATAAATCACTTACCTCCTCCCCAAAAGGCATTTTTAATAGGGGTTTTAGGTACTAAACTCAAACAGCCTTCCACCCTCTTAGTTCTCCTGACAACTATTTCAACTATTTCCTCACTAACTGTTTCTCTTCCTGTACTTTGTGCCAAGTAAAGAACAGTGGTATATAAGACCTACCTGATGGATTTTTTTGTCAGCAGACAAGGGGACACTACCTCTGTAAGGAAAATACCTGCAGTCAAACACAGTTAATTACAGGGCAAAAACAATGCAGCAGCAGCGGTTTTAAAAACCAATTAGCATGCAATTCAAGATTAAAAACAGAAGAAGGGTAATTCTGTTTTCAGTTTGGGTAGGTAGGTTGCTAAAGCAATAGTAGTACAAAGGCTGAAGATTTCGTAGTAATAGTCAGTGAGAAGTTTGCCCAGGTGCCTGTGTTAATTATGAAAGGTGGGGGGTAACATGGGAAAGGATGGTGTTTGGAAGTGGCTACAGACACTGTGAGATCTTTTGTTGTTCTTTGACTTCCTTACCTCAAATCTACTGCCCTCTATGACTTTTATGTTCATGTTCCTCTATAATTGTTCAAGGTCACGTCTTCTTGACATATACTGTTTGTCCATAAACTCTGGAAAGCAGGCTTCTTTAATCTTTTGGCTTTTGAGGCTGAGTGAAGGGAGGCCAGATGAGTCCTCCATGCACCTTACTCTGGGTGAGACCTACATAATTGATGTCAGGGTTTTGTGGTTTGGGCTAAAGTGGGATATGACGTGAATGAAATCACTTAGGACACTGTACAGGTCCATTGCTTTGAAATTCTATTATGTCTAATTTTGAGTACCGTATAGAGTTGACTGTTTATACATTTTGAAAATTTTCTCTGGGCTGAAATTTTGTTCTAATGCTATGCAACCCTCTCTCCTTTGTATGTTTTATCTCAGATAAGGAAAGATAATTCATATATAAAGGCAATAAAAGAAATGCAGTAGGACCTTTACTTACTCCTCATCAAAAACAAATCATAATTGTCCTCATGTTTCTAGGTCAAGAATGGTCATGCCAAAAGTTACTCATCATGTCTATCATTTCTCTGTGTTGGCCTTAGCTTGTGTCGTTCATGAGCTTTGCTGTATATTTCTTGTCTTCTTCCATGTTTTACTGGCCAGTGAACTTGGGTATGGGATTCATTCCCTTTGGCCTCTTATGACTTTTGCATAGGGTGAACCAACTTCAATTTAGTAGACCCCATTTTCATTCACTTGTCAAGCCTAACCTAATCAGCTGACTTCTATTTTCCAGCTGGGACCACTTGAGAACTAGCTGAAGGCTGACTTCTGTCTCCTAGCTCCCAGCACCCATAGACTGAGGCAGCTGTCAGTTGATTAGTTGCAGTCCCAGATTCTGGGGCTCAGTGACACTTCAGCTTTGCAGCTTGTTTAATGGGAATTGGCATTTCAGTTTTCACACCTGTGCTCTTACTTATTCGCCAACCCTCATGCCACTCACTAGGATACATTATTTTCACTACAGGTACAGATGATTGTGCTAATCACATTCTTCAGTTCATAGCCCATCATCATCCCTGGAGAGGGGATCACTGACCCCTGAAAAACTCTCACGTATTTCGTTTTCCCCTGCATCTCCCATTTGCACTCCTGTTTCCCTTCCTCCATGGATTCTCTTACATTTACGTTTCATGAATTTCATTGAATGTGTATCTGTATAAAACATGTGAAGATATTTTGTATGTATATGCCACCTACATAGCTGTTTTTCTAGTTCAGCAGGGCTCTTTCCTAACAATCCCATGATAAACATCAGCTTTTAAATAAAGTCATGTGGACTTTTCCTAGGAAATATAGCCAGTGGTGAAATTGCTGGGCAAAAGGGCTCCAAATGCTTGCTTTTATTGGGAAATGCTGTATTGCTTTTCAAGATGGCTTTACCAGTCTACACTCCCCCAGCAGAATGCAAAAGTTCCTATTACCACATTGTCACCAATAGTTTTGTCTAAATGTTCATCCCAATATATATTTTAAATCCTGCTCAATGGTGTGAGTGATAGCTCACTGTTCTTTCTATTTGCATTTCTCTGGTTGCTGGTGAGTATGAGCTTCTCTATATGTAATTGTAATTGTTGACTTGAAAGCTTTCGCTTTGGTCTCTTGCCCATTCTTATCTTTGGGCTATTTTTTTTTTTTTTTTTTTTATGGAGCATCTGATCTTTTTTCTTTAGATTTGTAGGAATTTGTATATTCTAGATATTAGTTTTTTTTTTTTTTTTACCAATTTTAGATTTTTCAAAAAAATCTTTTTTTTTTTTTTTTTTTTTTTAACTTTGTCATCTACTGTTAGCTCTGTCAGAGTTACTCTCTGATTGAACAGCAGAGTATAGTCGTTCAGAGTATACAAGATGGAGCCAAACTGCCTGGGTTCAAATCCTAACTCTGTCATTCTCTAGGTGTGTGACCTTTACAACAGGACTTAACTGTCCCCAGTTTTCTATCTACAAAAATTGGCATATTGGAGTTAATTTCTTTATAGGGCTATTACTGGGATTAAATGAATTAAAATTTGTAAAGCATTTACAACATTGGTAAAAAAAAAATAAGATATGCACATATATATTTGTTAAGGGAAAACAGCCAATCATTTATATTTTCACATAACAATTTTACTTTCCATTTAGGTAGTCAATCTAAAGTCCACCTTTGCATATTAAAAAAAGGTATGGATCTATCTTTTTTTCCCTCCATATTTTGAAGCAATTTTCCAGTATCATCTTCTTAGCCATCTATCATTTCTCCACTGCTTTGCAATGCTACTACTTTCACTTGTTTCATTCCTATGTGTACAAGGTTATTTTTCTGAGCTCTCTTTTCTGTTACATTGATGTATGTTCTTACTGTGCCTGTACCATACTGTTTTTATCATTATAGTTTTACTATCTGATAGAATGAGTTTTCTTTTTCCCATGCTTTATTTTTATAGCTGTATTTCTACATGGGCCATTTTTCTGAGTGTCTGTACTGACAAAGCACCCCATCGTGGTGAATCCCTGAAAGAGACTGACTCTCATGGTTTTGGTAAGGCTCCAGAAATTATCTTTTACCAAAGAGCCTTTAATAAATTGTCTTCCTCAATTTTTAGATTATAAAACTTTAGCAGCTTGAACACTGCTGCCAAAGAACATCTTTCTTTTCTTTGCAAATTTCCTTGCATAATGTCAGGGAAAAATAATGAATATTTTAAAAAAATAAATAAATAAGTATTTACCATAGATAAAATTTATGTCCACACAAAAATATTCAAGTGAAGATTAATAGCACCTTTATTCATAATTGGTAAATATTGCAAGCAACCAAAATATCCTTCGATAAGCAAATGGATACACAAACTGGGTTGCCCCCACACAATGGTATATTATCCAGTGATAAAAAGAAATGAGCTCTGGAGCCATGATAAGACATGGAGAAAACTTAAATTCATATTTCTAAGTGAAAGAAGCCAGTTTGAAAATTCTACATACTGTGTGATTCTAACTATATGACATTCTGGAAAAAGCAAAATACTAAGGAGACAGTAAAAATCAATGGTTGTGCAGGGTTCAAAGGGAAGGGGGAACAGGAATAAATAGGTAGAGCACAGAGCATTTTTTAGGACAGTGAAGCTTTCTGTTTTATACTCTAATGGTTGATACATGGCATTATGCATTTCTCAAAACCCTTAGAATTATACACCACACAGAGGAACCCTAATCTAAATTATAGACTTTAGTTAACAATAATGTAGCAATATTGGCTCATCAATTATAACAAACCTACCACAGCTGCAAGATGTTAATAATAGACACTGGAGTAGGGTGTTATATGGAAACTCTTCGTTCTTTCTAATCTATTTTTCTGTAATCTAAAACTCCTCTAAAAAAGTAAATGTCTATTAAAAATAGCACCACTTAAAATCTCACCATATCATTCCGGAGTGATTTTGGGTGTGCATGTGCACTGTTAGGTGAGTTGTGAGTAAGCTTTCTCATTTTGAACCTATATCCTTCAGAGATGCTAAGTCATTGTGTACTCTTTACCTAAGCTGAAACAATTCATCACACCAATGAATAATCAGACAGAGGATCAAATAAGCCATCTAACAACAACAATATACAAACAATGGAATCACTATGTATTTAGTAGTTTACTTAAACAATTTTGGTCTTCAGGACCTTTGAAGAACTCTAAATTAATTTGAATGGACTCCAGCCTACTTAAACCATACTCCCTAGACCAGCACTGTCTTTTCCCTCTGTTCTTATTTGTAATGATGTCACCAGAGCTGATTGTACAAGAGGGAAATTGAAAAGTAAGGCTAGATCTCATATTCCTTCTAATCTTTACGATTCATCCAGCTCTTTCAATAAGATGACTGAAGGGGGTAAGTTGAGCACAAGCCTTTGCTGAAGTGACCTAGGACTTCTGAGAAATCCAAAACCTGAAATTATAAATGTGGGGACTTCCAGGTGGCCCTTACTCCCTAGCATGGATTCAGCTTGGGTCCTTACCACCCAAGGGAAGAATCTTGAGCCTTTCTTCTTGCCTCTCCAGAGCCATCCTTATCCTGGCAAGTGCCTATGCCTGTTCTTCCACTCCACAGTAAAGCTCAAAAGGGCAGGCTCCTGTCCCTGTTCTTCTCTATCTTGCATTGCTTTCAAGAGTAACTGGCACAAAATAAGCATTCAATGTATGAATGGTTGAATGGATAAATTGTGATAATGTTGTACATATGATAACTTATTACTTACCCAAAATATAATAGTTACTCTAAGTGGTTTTTAAGAATCCTCTGAGATTCCTTTTACATCTTGCTTTATATTCCAAGGTCTTGTCTGCATGTAGCTGGCACAGTAATAAGCACTTAAAATTTGTCATTTACATGTGAATTCATGCCTCCTTGCTCTCATGTTAATTTATTTAACAAATATTGATTTAAAGTCTTCCATGAGCATAGTATGATGTCTGAGTGATTCATGAGAGATATGTGTGATGTGAAAGTGCTCCGGATTAAAGGTGGGTGCCTGGGTTCTTGGGTCAAACTAACCAGGTTCATATTTTGACCCTGTCATTTATAAAGAATATAACCTTGGGTAAGGCATTAAAATGCCCTTTTCCTTAGTGTCTTCATCTGAAAAGTGTTATTTTTCTTATAGAAGCATTGTGAAAATTAAATGATAACATGGATGCAAGATTTGGTATATTCTTAACGCTCCATATTATTTGGTATTAGTATTAGAGTTTAACTTTTGAGACTTTTAAATTTTGATGGGGAAATAAGACCTACTCTGAAGCAGATTAAAATTTTGAAAAGGGTGGACTACATCACAAATACTTTAACTTATATATGTTTGTGTTGTGTCTTTCTGTGTATCCCCATCTTGTTTAGGCTGCAAACTCATTAAAGAAATCTCCCCAGATTGGTGCATTCTGCTTCCAGTGAATGTTCTTCATACAATGTAATCTGATCCATTTTATGCTGTAGAAAATGTAGAGATAATATAGCTTCCTACCTTCCTTATTCATATCTTCTGCTTCTTCTTACCATCTCCATCATCAAGGAAATGGGTGAGAACAAAGTAAGGGTCTTACACTCTTATGAAAAGTCTAGTCTCCTAGGTTTAACAGTCAACAAAAAGGAAGGAAAAAAGTCAGAACAAATAGACAATAAAAGCTGAACTGCGAACGCACCGACATGATAAGTTTGGCCCCGCCTGGAGACTCCCTTCTCTTGACTTGCACTCACTGGATTAAGTAAAGGTATGTATATGTGTGTGGTCCATGTACACATGCATGCACATTAGGGTTTCTTGCCACTCTATTTAACACTGTGCCTGCTTTGTGATGTTTCAGCCTGAGTGAATCTTAATGTCTTTTCTCAACTGTTTTCCTTCTTGTGAGTGAGGATATGGGTTGAATTCAAGAGTAGTGAGCTTACTGCTATTACACCTGAGATAAAGAGGGTCATGAAAAAAGAAGATTTCTGGAGTATAATTTTAAGTCTCTATGGTCACCAGGAAAGGGAAAATTCTGCCCAGAAGTTCCTGTAGTTTATTTTGAAGAGCTCTGATGCATGTTTTATGCAGGATCAGAGATACAAGAAGCTAGTTTGGGACCTGCAGGGCTTATCAGAAAATCAAGGACCTCAAAGTACCAGAGAAGTGCCTTGAACAAGGCCTAAGTCATGTTCCATGGGGCTTGTTACCCTTTCAAATTAAGTGGTCTGTGAATGCATTTTAAGCATGTGCTTGGTGCAGTTTGGTTTCTGTTTTCTTTTATTTTCATTTCTACCTTCTTGAATTTGGAAATTCTTGAATGTGGTTCAACTCATCTTTCAATATATTTAATTGGAGAAAGTTAGAACAATGAGAGGTGGATCTTGGGTGCAGTTAGCACTGAGAATGGGTGTGTGCAGGAGACAGATTGTTCTGATTATTCTTGCTCCTTTTCTGCCCATTCCCAGCTGGCTGAATAGGGTAGCCTGGTGAACTGGATGACGTTCCTGCAGCTCCTACTTCTGCCTTAACTTCCTGGGGCTCAGTAACAATGCACCACAAATGTATGGCTTAAGCAAGTCATTTATTGTCTCGCACATATGGAATCTAGAAGTTTGAATTCAAGGTGTTGGGCGGGCCAGGCTTCCTTTGAAGTTTGTAGGGTTCTTCCTGTGGCATGCCAGCCATTGGAGACATTACTCAGCCTCTACCTTCATCCTGTGGCTATTTTCTCTCTTTCTGTCTCCTACTTACTATGTGCAAATGTCCCCTCCTTAGGGGGCACAAGTCACATAGGATTAGGACACCTTCCCCCCAACCTAACAGATAATTTCAAAGATCCTATTTCCAAATACAATCACATTCACAGGACCTAGGATTAGAACTCGAGCATGTCTTTTGTGTGTGTGTGGGGGGGGACGACATAATTCAACCCATAACAGTAACCTTTTACATGTGGTGGATTTGTCAGTGTTCTCTTCACATCTTCTATCCTAAAGAATCTTTTAATTATCCACGTTTTTTTAAATTATTAACTGGGAAATTAGGGCACTGGCTGGCATGGATAATGTAGCAGGATGCTTCAATGTCTGCAGTGTCCCCCACCCTGACCCTCTCTTTCAGTAGACACATTTCCAAATGCATGGGTCCAATTAGGAGTACAAATAACAAAGTCCAATATGCCCTCCAGAGGCCCAAGAGCCATAGGTTGAGGATGCACTCTCAAAATACAGTCTTCTTCATGCCCCTGGTTCAGTTTGTAGAGGAAAAGCAAGCCAGTAAATCGTATTTTGCAATGAAAAGAACCCCAACTAAACATACCACACGATAACACAGCTCTCATTTCCATAATTCTCCTCCCTAAGGAGCACAGGTACATTTAATTTCTCACAACTGTTACCTAAGTGAAGAGCAGCATGAGGAATACAGAGAGAATGAAAAATATACATGGTGTGTGGATAGTACACGGCCACTAATCTTTCCTGACATTTACTTTCATTCACGAGCACAGGGGGTGACCAGCCTCACCAGGCCTAGATGCTGAGGATAAATGTCAGGCTTTCTCCACTGGCAGCTTTCTATGCAGACATGCATATTGGAAATTAAATATATCTGGCTGGTCGCACATGGAGGCTCAAGAGCACCTCTTTTCAGAAATGCATTGATTGTTGTCGGCTGTACCACTCTCTACTGTCATTTGGTAGAGTTGGGGAATAGTAGAAGAAATTGCTTTACTTTTAACAAAAAGAAAAAGAAAAAAACAACAAACACACTTAGCTTACCAGTGTTTGCATGATAAGCCTTCAATGCTGTTCTTTGTCTCTCTCCACGTGTTGTGCTGCCAAATTCCCCACGAGCATCTGCTTTTGCTATTGTGAGAACAATGTGTGGTGTATGCCATGCAAGGCCTATTTTAGCCATGCCAAATGGTTCTGTGCATTTTAATGGTCCTAGGATTGGGCTCTGCCACCACTCAGGTGCATGTTGCTCCTTCAGCCGGAGGCACCAGAAGTTGTAGCATTCAGGATCAATTGCCTCCCTCACAGAAAGAAAAAAAAGGGTCTTGGCATGAAGGTCTTACCAGCTCATTTACTGATCTACTCTTAGCCCTGAATATATAAAACCATTTGAACATGAGCTTATATGACATGGTTGAAGGCTGGCACAAATATAACCAGGAAGGGCTGGTGCCACAAAATAAAGTCAAGAGAGGAGATTTTGTTTCTTTTGATTAGATATGATAAAAATCTGATGTCCAATCAAGACATGAGATAGGAACCTTTGTGACCCAATATAATGTGAGTCACTTTAAGAAAAAAAAAAAGGGGAGAAATCTCCATTATCAAGGAGCCATTAACAGTGCAATTACTTTTTATGTGTCCTCTGATATGGAAGAACAGACCAAAATAATTTATGGGGAAAATCAATCATGAGTTAAAGAGAAGAGAACGTTGCTTAGATTAATTACAAAGTCAGGAGGGACTGTCAGAGATGCAGCTGGAGTTATGTCTGTGATAGAGGCCCTTCCTGACAGGCTCTCCAAGGCCAAGAGGTAGGGAGGGAACAAGGAAAAATAAGATATATTTAGCCAAAACTTCTTGAATATTAAGGGTAAAAACACACATTGTTTATATGGTTGACTTAAGAAATAAAGCTGTACACAACCACATACAAAATTATATAAAGAACTCCTATGACTCAGCATCAAAAAGCAAACAACTAAAAAAATTGGCAAAGGATTTGAATAGACATCTTGCCAAAGTAGATAACAAATGACCAACAAATAAGAACTTGAAAAGATATTAAACATTATCAGTCATTAGGGAAATGCAAATCAAAAGCACTGTCAGAAACCAGTTTACATTCACTGGGATAGCTATTATTGAAAAAAAAAAAAAAAAAAAGAAAATAACAAGTGTTGGTGAGGATGTAGAGAAACTGAACTCTACTTCATTACTGGTGGGAAAGTAAAATGGTGCAGCTGTTGTGAGAAACAGTTTGGCAGTTCCTCAGAAAGTTAAATATAGAAATAACATATGACCCAGCAATTCCATTCCTAGGCATATACACCCAAGGAATTGAATACAGAAACTCAAACATTAATTTGTGCACCAATGTTCATAGCAGCATTACTCACAGTAGCCAAGAGGTGGAAAGGACCCAAGTGTCCATCAACAAATGAATGGATAAACAAAATGTGGTACATACATTCAGTGAAATATTATTTTGCCATAAAAAGGAATGAAGTTCTGATGTGTGCAGCAACACGGATAAATATTGAAGACACCAAGTTGAGACAGATATTGTATGATTCAACATGTAAGACTATCTAGAATAAGCAAATTCAAAGAGACAGAGAGTAAATTAGAGATTACCAGGGACCTGGGGGAGGGGGAAAATGGGGAGCTATTGTTTAATGGGTACAGAGATCGGATGTATTAGATGGCAAAAAATTTTGGTGATGGTAGTACAACATTGTAGATGTAATTAATACCATTGAATTGTACACTTAAAAATGGTTAATATGGCAAGTTGTATGTTATCTGTGTTATCACAATAAAAATTAAAGGCATATCTCATACTTTTGAATATGAAATGTAAATTGGCAATGGGAGAAAGAAATATAGATGCTGACAATGAAGCTAGAAAACTTGAAACAAAACCATTACAAATTTAATCTAGAGATCTAAAAGAAGCTGATGAATTGAATATTTTATCTTTTTACATATTTTACTTCAAAATAGTAATAGATGCATCGAATAAAATGGGGATGACTTCAGATCATCTAGTCCAGTAGTTTGCAAATTAATTTGGTCAGAGAACCTATTCTTCTGAACAAACCTTTCCAATATTACGAAATTAAAACAAATGAGCAAAACTATGAGATGAAAAAGTAGACCTACTCTGGCTAAATTGCTGAAGAGGTTTGGGACTCCTTCACTGTCTGTGTCTGTCCTGGGGACCCCTATGGCAGAATCCCAAGGTGCCATGGATCAGGATTCCAAAGTAGACTCCATAAATATTCTACCGAAGAAAAAGGTTTCTGTAGTTTAATGTTCATTAATTTCTGATTGTATAGCCCAGAACTTGAGAATCACAGTGCCTATCAGCCTGGAAAGTCTGTGAGTACATCTACAGGCTTAAAATGTGTTAGCACATGTGTGACCTAAGTTTTGACCTGTATACTTGAGGATACTGACCAGGGAGCCCTTTCATCAGAAATACCTACTAACATCCTGTGGCAGACAAGTCCCCCAGAATGCAGTTTAGAAAACATAAATATAATCACGGTCCTGTTCTAATTCCCTAATTTTTCAAATGGAGGTACTGAGGCTCAGAGAGCTTATAAGGAATCTCTTCCGGGCCACACAGTCAGATTCATGGTCAGGGGCCATATTTCAAACTCTTGAATCCGTGAAACTAAGGAGCTTTTCAGATATGTTCTATTTAGTCTTTTCACATGTCTCTGGACAGGTGACAATCTTGGTCTGTTCTGTTGATGCTGTGCATTGAAACACAGAATGCCAAGGTTAACCAGTCAAACTGCAGATTATAATTAACCCTGCCATGCCCTAGTCTGCTTAGTAGATGTTAACTCAATCTGTCTACCTGATGAATGAAAGAGGGCATGGCTGTCCAGTTTTCAGATCTAAGGACCTTCTACAGTGGAAACTGAAATATAGAAAATGTGTAGTGGCATTATTAACTATTAACGTAATAATTCCTTAAGGTTTAAAGGGACCAGTGCACATTTGGAACCCTTTGTAATGATTTAATGAGTGTCACTATTTGGCATTCAAAGATTGGGCGAACCTCTGGCCAAGGTGAAGTACAGCCCATGTGAGATATGGAATTGCAATTAAAGAGTTACAGAACCCTCTCAACTGCCCATGCTTAATTAAGATATGATCAGGCTGTCTCTCTGTGGCCATTAATTCATTGCCTGGTAATCCAATAAGGGGTTATTGTTGGAAGCTGTTTGAAAGCCATTTACCTCATAATTAACTCAAAATGCCCAAAAGAAGGTTGCAGTAAGTTCTCATTCTCCCTGCTCAGAAGAGGATATGACATTGAAAGACATTTGATATCCACATTTGACAATATGTTACACTCAGACATTGTAGTTCAAGCACTATCAATTCTATTGGTATGATAATGGGAATGGTGACATCTAATTACTAAATGGCAATTAATGATAATCACCCTTTGTGAATATGTATGGTCATTCTTTACAAGGAACTCTTTGCTCTTTGCACATATTAATTAATATAGACAAGTGTCTATATTAATTAATTTTTATTTATAAAATTAGTTATTTTTTTTTATTTTAAAAAATAAAGAGGAACAGGAAATATAGGAAAGTTGGGGGGATGGATGGCAAGCGAAAACTCATAGTTTGCTTTAGTAAACTATTTGGATTCCTTAGTTACTCCCATTTATATACATTTCTCAAACAGGATTGGTAATTTTTCCTGAATTGGTAGCTAGACCTGAAAAAGTAGGTGAGCTTTTGGCAAAGTGCTGTCTGGTATATCCAGAATAAGTCCTATTTATAATCTGCCCATAGAGCTCCAAAGATGCTACATTCTATTATGAAGTTGGACTCAACCTGCATACTTTTATTCTATTTCATCGGTTCCCATAGATATGACAAATGTCTATTTGCTGACCATCACTTGAAAACTGGAAAATTTAATGAAAGTCAGGGAACCGAGTTTAATCATGCCTCTTGACCCCTCCCAAACTTCCCAAATTGTTTTATGATAGCTTACTTATAAAATTTTAATAAAATAATTTTTGAAAAACTGGATAATTACCTGAATTTTATAGGATTCTACATAGAAAGAATTTTCATAGCACTTCCAAAGGCAAATGGGAGACAGTCACATTAATTTATAGATTCTTTCATTCCCAAGCATTTATTAAGTACATACCATCTGCCAAACACTGTGCTGAGCCATGGGTATATAAACCCTCAAGATACTCAGTGCAGTGGTAGGAAAACAAATAATTACAATCCAGGGTAAGCAAATAAATACATTCTACAATAAACATATAAGTAAACTGTTACGGAATTAAATTAGAATAAGAGTTAATTTTTCAAGTATACCTCATGTGCCTTTGTGCTGAAGGTTCAAATCAAAACCTACTTCACTTATAGGAGGGACTTTTTACTTCATACCCATCCACCTACTGTTATTTCAATTTGATTTAATAATTCTGCAGTTTGGTCATGTGGGTGGTATGTGTGTGAGAGAAAGAGTGTGTGAGTTCATGATACCTTTAAGTTGATCCACTTACAATATCACTAATTTCTATACTGGGACCTGCTTGTTTTGCCATAATGATATGAGATTTGGCATGTAGAAGCTGTTCAATAAATATGACTTCAGCCTTGAGAATAAAGTAGACCAGTGCCGAACAATTTGGACAACTGAGAACACTCTGCAGTTTTTCACTCTGAATTGTGCAAGGCTACCTGTTGAGGACTGGAAAAGCGAGGATTCAGTGTCCTGCCATTATGTTCCAGGTTGCCTAGGTTTTAAGTAGGCAGTGGGTTTTCCTGCCAGGAACCTCCCGCTTGGCTCTATTTGACCATGTAACTTTCCAGTTAGCTGTGCAGCAGCTGGGTGTCTCTTGCAGTCACTTCCCTCATCCCTCTGCAATCACTGGATGAAGTAGTCTTGATGAATCTCCGCAGGCGCTTCTTCCTCCACTCAGGGATGATGCATTGGCATGGAGCTGTTGAGCGATTAAAATAAGACACTTTCATGGAAATACTCGGCTCACCCTGTGTTTCCTGGCATCTCTGCTGTGTCTCTGTGGCCGTGGAGGACCAAAGGGGGCACATCAGTTTTGTCTCTTTCTTCCTTGTTAGAATAGTGTATATGCCCATGCTAGCACAGAATGTGAGAATTGTTCTAGTTCAGTTTAGATCACCCAACGTGAGCTGCAGGGCTCTGGAAAGGAGGAAAAAAAATACTGCAGCTTGAATCTGCTGAAAGGGAACTTTAGACTATGAGATGAACACTGAGGGTGGGTGCTGGAAATGTTCAAACAGCAGCACATTATCACCATGCTCAAGAGAAGTGCCTTTGATTTTTTGTTTTATTTTGGTTTCATTTTGTACACAGGAATAGATAACTTGCTCGGATTAGGGAAGAGTTTGAGATTCTTAGCATGGTGGGGTTTCTTTTTAGCATGATCAAAAAAAGGCACAGAAAATACAATAGTGTAAAGAGAAAGATAGGCCATGGGTGAGAATGAAATAGGCTGGAGAATGGAAAGGAATGGCGATTGTATGATGGCCAGGGGGTAGGGGTGGGGGAGGCAGATGGGGAGATAGGGCAGATACAGCTGCTTCTCACATTGCAGGAGCAGATGGGGGCAGTGCAAGAGGATCTGCCCAGAGAGGGTGGGCCCTTCCAGCCAGGGTGATCTTCTTGCAAAATCAGAGTTTCTGCTTCTCTCATATGTACCATTTCAAGCAAGCAGCATTGCGGACATATTAAATGAAAAGAAGGGAAGGTGGAATAAAGGGAAAATTATTATAATTCTCAGATAGATGACTTTAAAAAGCAGTGATTTTGGGTTCTTTTATTCATTACACATCATGAAAGACCCAGCCTGTGTTGCCCATGGCTTTAAAATCTAGGACCCTATTAAAACCTTTTCTTCTTAGTAACTTAGCACTTTGGAAACTCAGAAAAAAAGTCAATTTAATCAAGGCGAGAATTCACACAAAGAAAGGACCTGATCTTGCCTTTCTGCAGGAAAACTTTTAGGATCAAATGGCTTATGCTTTTCATTTACCTAAAGAATCCCTGTAGAATCAGCTGTTGGGGAAGGGAGGGTCTTTCATTAGCTTGCAATGCACAACCAGATTCTGTTTCTTCACACTGAGCCCTGACTGCTTCCTTAGATATTCAAAGAAAATTATATTTTTTCCCATGCTACATGGAAGAAAATCTATTACTGAAACCAGGACAAAAACAATCTAATTAATATTGGACAGTAGGAAAAGATTGGTTTGTTTAACTTGACACCAAATGATCCATTTCAATGCCTGATACTATATCTTCAATTGTCAAGAGATAGTGTAGTACGATGAAAGGAAATGTTTGAGTTGGGGAGATGTCAGGTTGAGCCCAAACTCCTTCATCTGTAATCTCTCTAAATTAGGTGAATTAATTCCTCTGAGCCTCATATTTCACATCTATAAAACAGTGAGTATAATATTGTATTTTCTATGAGAAAAACAAAATTTCACTGACTTAAAAATATATAAGTGTATGTCTTGCTCACATAACTGTCTAAATTGAGTGTCCCTGACTGTTGGTGAGGACGGAGATTCTGCTCCAAAGACTCACACGGGTACCCGGCTAACAAGTCTCTGCCATCTTGAATTCGTAGCATCCAAGATCACCCTGAGCCTCAACATCTTGCCAGAGGAAGGGGAAAGAGCACAGAAGATCAGATAGGGTCATAATTGTGCATATCATTTTTTCCTTCACATTCCTTTGGCTAAAATGCAGACATTTGTTGTACCTGACAGCAGAGCTTGGGAAATGGAATGTAGTCTAATGTTGAGAAATAATAGGAAATGGATTTTGGAGTACAGATGTCAGATGTGGCCCCAGTATGCCTTTCTTCAAATATTTAAAACACACAACTCCAGATTACACACCTCAAAGTCCCATTTAGCTATTGTGTCCAGATCAAAATTGAAGATCACTTGGTGATATTTACTCCTTTTCTTCATGACCAGACATGGATCTCCATGGACTAATGAGTGACCTATAACTGAAAGGAATGCCTCTCCCTACTTGAACATCCTTCTTAATAGCAGGGCAAGGCAGGATTATCACAATAAAATGTCTAATTTGGAAAAGAGAAGAATTGGAGATGTAAATCAGTCATTAACCCACAGAAGTGGTGACATCTTTGTCTTGACAATTGGAGAAGCTCCTTACTTAGACTGGATTTTGCTCTCCTGGGGGAAATTACTTGTCAACTGCTTTCTGTGACACTTATACCACCGAGTAGTTCTTTGCTGAGTATCATCCATGTCCACTTCTAAAGTGGTCATTGTTGAGTATGCCCAATTCCTGCTGGTGCATGTTGGGGAGCTTGGTAGTTGTTTTACAGTCATGTGCTCTTTTAAGGATGTTCATGGTTTCTTTGACTAAATGATTCCTTTAAAACTGAAGTAAACACCTGCTTTCTCTGCCTGCAGGCACATTCATATATCACATGAAATATATCAAAGACAAAGTTCTTTCCTAGACATAGCTTTCAAGTCTGCATTATTTCCTTGCATTTGTGCTCCCAAACCCTATCTCTCTCAACTCAAAGAGGCTATACTGAGTTCACCTAGAAACCCTTAACTTGGTAATTATAACAAGGATGAGCCTCTTCTCCACAAGAGAAGTTTTAATGGTCCATTGCTGCTTAGAATAATTTTCTATCTTTTGCCTGTTGTTTGGGATCAAAAATCAGTTGAATTTTCCAAATCTAGGAAGCATCAAATTTCTCAAATATCTCTCATATCTCCTTCCCTCCCTCCCCCCCCCCTTTCTCTCAATATCTTCTTAAAAATTGTTAATTTTTTTCTGAGTTTAACTGTTTCCAATAAAACCGATACTTACAAATACAATGGCCCTTTCTTCTCATTTATTTTAAAGTTACAAGCCCAGTGGGACTTGATTTGCCTTAGAACTTATTGCAAGTGACAATTTTACCAAATGGTTTGCTATTTCATAAAAAGGAATCTCTAGCTTCCTCATGCACACTCTTTGTTTCATTGATACCAATTGCCCAACTCCTAAGTCATTAACACATAGTTTTGGTTAAATTATGACAGACCCCTTCTCCTTGTACCATAATAAGTAAACCCCCACATCCTGGTGGCTTAACGATAGATGTTTATCTCTCACTCATATAACAGTTCAATGCAGGTGTTTCTGGTTGTTGAAGGTGGGAGGCTCTGCTTATATAGTCATTCAGGGATGCTGCCTGATGGAGCCTTTTCCACCTTCAGTATGTGGCTTCCAAGTCTGCCTTGGGTGTCAAGAGCTGGTTGGACCAAGGGGTATCCATGGCACAGCACATGAAAAGCTTTTAAAGAGCAAGGGCTGGGAACCTGTACATGTCACTTCTCTCATTCCTTTGTCTAGAACTCAGTCACAGGGTCACACATAATTACAAGAGAGACTAGGAAACAACATAGAGTGGTGCACCCAAGAAGACTAGAAAACAGGTTTCAGTGAACAGCTACCAATCTCTCTCACCTACCATATATGATTGCTGTAAGAACTGAGATAGCCTAACTAAAGGACCTATCAAGGTGGCACAATGCAAAACAAATACTTGGTGTTAGTTCTCTTCACCTCCTTCTTTATTCTAGATAGCCTCCAAAGTATCCAGTAAATACTTAGTAAAAAGAATGAATAAATCAGTATGCATAGTTAATTCTCTTCTGAATTGAAGACCTTTGAAATTTGACTCTGTTTTGGACTGAACTATATTTACACGTGCTAAATCTCTTGGGGTCTGACTTTTCTTTGAATTAGGAATATCTCTGAAGAAACCTAGATTACTTTCCAAATATCTACATCTGGCCTACTGGAAGCTGTTTCAAAGTTGAAACATCAACCCTGACATGTCCTTTGGCCACTCAAAATGCAGTCCCTAGTGACATAACTATTAACATAAAATACTATAGCAGAAATTGTGTGGAAGATAGCTGCTGGGCTGGATTTTGCATCCTCTTTAAACATATCTATCTTTAAATGTACTTTTCACTATAGCTTGACTCTGTTTTCCCCAGGTTTTAAATCTTTTTGCAGGCCATGGAAATAATTATACAAGGCCTGATTTTGCTCTATTCAAATTCTACACTTATTTATAAAGTTTGCTTCTTTAGCCTTCCATCCATTTTATTTTTTTCCACTTAATTAATTAAACAACATTTATTATGTAACGCAATATGTCTTAGTTTGTCAGGACTGCTATGAGAGATACCATAGGTTGAATGGCTTAAACAACAGGGATTTATTGTCTCACAATTTTGGAAACAAGAAGTCCAACAAAAGTCCAACATCAAGGTATCAACAGGTCATGCTTTCTCCAAAGTCTGTAGCTTTCTATCAGCAGCTTGCTGGCAGCCCATGGCATCCCTTATCTTGTAAATGACTCTCTGCCTCTGTCACATGGCAATATGTGCCTGCTTCTCTGATTCCACCTCCATATCCAATTTCCTTTGCTTTTAGCAACTTCCACCATATAGGATTAAGACCCATCTTCATTCATTTTGGCCTCACTTTAGCTAATGACATTTCGAAGGTCCTATTTACAAATGGATTCACATCCACACCCTGACTTACCTTAACTAAAACTTATCCAAAGATCCTATTTATGAATGGGTTTGCACCCACAGGACTGGGGGTTAGAAAGTAAACATGTCTTTATGGGGGTAATGATTCATTCTTCAATCCCCAACAAAGTATATGGGACACACATCTATATGCATTCATCAAAAAAGGCTTTCCTTGACCATCCTATCTTAAGTTAGAACTCCGTTTATGCAGCACTTCCATTCTCACACCTGTGTTTTAATGTTTTCCTTAACACTTTTATTACCAGATGTATGACTTATTTATTTGTTTTTCTTTGTCTCCCTCAGCTATAATAAATGCCCCATGAAGGCTAGAAGATTTTAATGCTTTTGTTCACAGCTTTATCCTTACAGCCTAGACAATGTTGACCTATAAAAGGAGTCCAAAAAGTATTTATTGTCTGAAAGAATGCTGAATATTTCTTCCACTTAAGGAACTTAAATTCTAATAGGGAAAATGTGACATATACCCACATAATCATTAAATAATGGAGATAATATTAATTACTTTAAGAAGTCACTGTGTTAACCATGAGAAAACAAGAAGAAAGAAGAGAGAAATAATATTTGTTGAGAATATATTAAGCCAAATGCACTTTACTTACATTATTTCATTATTTCAAAACATACAGTAGTCTTGAAAAGCAGATGGCAAATCTCTCATTTTACAGATGATGAAACTGATTCTCTAAAAGGCAGAATCAGTGTCCAATGTTACATAACTAGCAAATAGTGGAAGCAAGTCTTTCTGGCTTTTTATCTATACTGGTGACTTACAAGCATTTACATTTCTACTCACAGAAATAAATGTGTTTTAATTGTAACCCAGAAGAGAAAGTGCATGTACAAGTGTGCGCAAACACATACACAAACTGAAACAAATATTTATTATTTCCAAACAGTCTATTATCTTTTCTATTTTCTTAATTCCATTCCATTTCATCCTATTCCATTTCATTCCTTCCCATTGCACTGCACTGCATTGCATTGCATTGCATTCCATTCTATTGCATTCCATTCTATTCTTTAAACTCTGTTTCTGACACTTAAATGGTTTTTGCACCAAAACAAAAGGGTTGCAAACATGAGAAGATTTGCTCTTCTTTATGTTACCTGATATTGAAAGGAATTGGGGAACTAGTTCATGGTATGAGCTGAATCTTAAATAATGGATGGATATAAAGAAAATAGACTTTTACCAATACAGGCAGTAGTACTCATATATTTTAGAATTCTATCAAATAATCTGGATGTTTAGTACTTTCATGATGAGGCTGAAGAAAAGTCAAAATTTTCAATGTTTCTTTATTCATTTGGATAAGCAGTCAGTCAGCAAATTGATCAGTCCTTCACTTATGAAATGTTGAGTACTTGTTATATATAAGTAATGGGCTCAGCAGTGAAAATATAGAGATGATGCAGGTGTGCTGCCTTGAGGGAGTTGTGCTCCTATTTCAGTGAAAAATTGTTGCCTAATAAGCCATAAGCCTTTCCATGAGCTGATTTGGCAATTAATCCTTTTCAAAGGCAGTATTTAACTCCACTCTGCTGTCTCTGAGGAATTGGTGTTCCTCTTACATGACTGTATGCTGTGCATCCTGAGGACACTGCATTGCTCTCTCTCCTTTCTCCCATTTTGAGATCAGATTTATAACTTAAAATGAAGCTATTTCTGGTGGCCTGATGACATATTGATCGGTCGTGGTGGGTTTTCCTTTTAAAAGCATGCCTTGTGAATGACGGTTCTAGACACAGTGAAGCAGGTTTATGGGTTTTGTTGTCACCTCTTTTACCCAAGATCAGGTTTTTTTCCCTCATGTCAAGGAAATGAGAGTTGCCACATCTATTTAAATCATAGATTCTCCAGAGAAATTAATATGTGTGTCTTCATGGGCGGTGCCTGCATTCTGACAATTTTCCAGGTTTGATGAATTGATTGAATGCTGGCAGAGGCTGCTAGGTTGCTGAGCTTAGGCAAGAAGGAGATTTCTAATAGGAGCCCCTCACATAAGTAGGCTTTAGTTGACTAAAACATACTACCCAAATACCAATATACACTTCCTTATTTTAAGCCTATAATAATGCACTAATGGTATTTTGGAATAGCTAAATAAATATGCTAACACATATAAAATAGCAAATTAACAAATAGAGATATCACTTTGACCCTGTAATCAGCTGTAGTGAGCCTGAGAACTTCCATCACAATTTTGTTTTACTTTGTTTCATTTAATTGATAAAATGGAGTTTATAGTTACTCTGATAAATATATGAAATATGTTATTGAATACACTGCTGCTGATTCCCTTTTAAAATACTCCAAATTGAATGTTTTTTGAGGATAGCTCTGTATTATGTCTCATGTTATCCCGCCATAGAGCCTTATAAAAAATAGTCTCAAAAATATACTAATTGAAAAAAATATCAATGCAGGAATTTACAATTTTTAAAGCACTTTCATGGACATTTCATCAGTTGATTTTTAAAAATGTTATAGTATTTTGTGTTTTTCATCTTTCCCATATATGTGGCTTATTCTTCATATAATCAACAATTCCATTTTTTTTCAATCATATTTTATGGATTTACATAGAAGCTATTACATTCTGAAATTACAATAATAGTTAGGCATAGCTTAAAAACAACTGATTCATGATTATTCATCTAACTTGTGGGATCAGAAGACTGTTCAAGTACCAATAAATAGTCCAATTACTATGGATTTTCAGTATGTATTTCAGAGGAGATAGAAAATATTGGTTGATCTGGTGTGGCTTTTAAGTAAAACATAGTGAAGAGAGATTCTAATGTGTATCAGTCAGCATAGGCTTAGTTATGCTGCAGTAATAAATATTCCAATAACTCAGAGGCTTACAACAACAATGGTGGGTTGCAGCTCTGTATGTGGACTCTCTTTATCTCTCTTTTTAAATACAAGTTGGACCCAATCACATCACTGCACCACTCTCACACCCATCCACATGCTCATCAATTGTGGCAAATGTACCACACTAATAAAAGATGTTGTTGATGTGGGAAAGTGTGTGTGGGGGAGGGGGGAGGAATATGGGAGTCCCCTATATTTTTATGTAATCTAAAGCTTTTTTAAAAATAAAATATGAAAATAAAATTTAAATGCTCAATAAAAATAAATAAATAAATAAATAAAATAAACACACACATACACACATACACATTCACATGCACCTGCACATACTTGCATTTAATTATTTAATTCCAGGACCAAGCCTTGAAAGAGTAGATGTAATTTGGAACTAGCTGGACTTTTCCTAGAGGGCAAGAGTAGTAGAAACATATGGTGGCTCTTAATGCTTCTTGGAGAAGCACAAGAGATTTCTATGCTTATTTAATTGGCCAAAGCAAAGTAAATGAATGAGGTAAAAAGTATAACACTTTTATGGGAGAGGAGCTGCAAATATTTGCAATGACAACAACCACAACAAAACATTTTACCTCATACTGTTTTTGTGTTGAGATCTGGTAAGAAGGAACAATCTCATCTATGTGGGTCCCCTAAAGTAACCAGGAAGTTTGGCGAGTAGATTTTATTCACTCCAATTTATAGAGCAAAAAAACCTAGGGCTACATATTTAAAATGATTTTCAAGTCTCCTGCCTGATAAATGGTGTATTCTGGATTTGAACTACAATCTAAATCAGACTCTTTTTGTAACCTAAGTCTAAATCTGATATTCTTCTTAGCAGGGCCATTCTACACATATAACTGTCTGCATCATGTCAAAAATTAGAATGAAAAATGATTTTAAAATTTTATATATTATTTATACATTGTTTATATATTTAATATATGTTTTAAAATTTTCATTTACATATTTTATATTCTTTAAGGTGACTACCCTTGAACACTCAAAATAGTTCTTGATATCCATGGATAGCATCATTATTTTTAGCATTAAAAATTCTCATTTTTGGTATATATAATTGTGTGTGTGTGAAAGAAGGCAGATTTCTTCAGTCCTCTGAAGCTCCTTAACAAAATGTTCTTATAGATCCTGCTAAAACTGCTGAGTTTCAAATCAGGAATTAGTTCTGATTTTGTTGATGTAAACCTGAACCGAGAAGAAAAATATAATCCACCTTCCTGCATTATTAAGATTTCAGATATACTGTTTGTATAAAAGCCTGGAAATACAAAATTTGCTATCAAGCCTAATGTAGCATGGCAGATTTTGTCTGAGCTAGCAAAGGATCACATTTTCATCTCTTGCGAGGCAGAGACTGAGCTCCATAAACTATTTTCCACATGCACGCTATACTCAAAAAAAAAAAAAAAAAAAAAGAGAATTCCATTTGAATCATATTCCAGTTTTGGTGTTGGTGGGCTCTGAACCCAGTTACCTGATAAATCACATTCTAAATGTGCGATATATACCCTTTCAAAACTCAACAAGATCATTGACTGCAGGTGCGAGAAAGACCAATACTGCACAATAAACGGGCTTGATGACTCGTAAAGTCTTTTTCAGTTTGAATCATGTTTACTACACTTTTAGCACTATTCTGTGTACTATAGAGAAGGTGCAAATACCCTACCAGCTACTGGAAACTTCTTGTTGAAGCAAAGAGTCATGTAAACGTAGGTAGAACTCAAAGCATTAGAAATGTCCTAGGAGCATCTAACCTGCTCTCTTCCACTGGAGCTGGGTAAAAATAATCCAACTTCTATGTTGTGTAGTTGAGAGTGGCACATCCATCATACGAGTATCTGGTTTGGAAGTCAAATTTGAGTAATTGTAGGCCACAGACAATCAAATTTCTGTCTTTTTCTTCCTTTGGCACCTTGTTTTGATAAATTACTGATTAATGGGTGATTAAATGACTAATTGTTCAATCTTTCATTTAATAAGCATTAAGTGAGAGTATTCTCTGTGCCTGGCACTGTGCTAAGCAATAAAGAACCAAGGTTATTAGCATGGCCTCTGAGCTTCATTTTAACATCCAACAGTGATACAGACAAGTCAATCAAAAATTCCTACACCATGAGATAAAGGCATATATATATAGTTACATATATATGTAGTTGTTTTAGGACACAATCTTCTAGACTTTGAGGGCCTGGTAAGGGTTTCTAGAAGAGGTGCTACTTGAAATCAATCTTTATGGGGGAGTAAGTTAATTCACAAAAGAAAGGGGCAAGATCAACCTGGGCATGTTTCACATGTTGCAGCATACATAAAGGCAAACAGGCAAGTAAGAACAGACAGTGATAATCACTCATGGCAAGTATGTAAGTAATGAAAAAGCATAGGAAATTTGGGAGGAAGAGAAATGCTGGGACTACAGTAGACAGGCAGATAGAAGTCAATTTCATGAAGAGCTTTTAGTCCATGTTTATTAATACACATGATTTTGGGATATATGTACAGAGACCAACTCAATCTCTCTTTGATGAGGAAGGAAACTGCTTTGTAACGATACTGGATTATCTCTTGGAAGAGAATGGCAGCTTGACTTTAAAACAGACTGGCTGGTACAAAGACAAGGATAGCATAAAGGACCCCAATCCTGCTCTTCTCTTCTGAGTTCTTTATTCTCCTCATAATGCAGAATTGCTTACTCTACGTCTCCAAGCCACATCATGGAACACAGAAAGTAAGGGTGCCCAAGGTTATATTTTCCATATCTGACCACCTGGACTTCACCTCTTGGTGTTTCATTTGCAAGTTCTCTTTGAAAAGAGATCTTCTTGGTCAGCTTGTGTATGAAAGTACACTTGAGCCTCATTGACAGTGGTCATGAGGCAAGTTATGTTGCATGAACATCATGTTGCATGACCATGGGGGACTGTAGGGGGAGTGGTTGCATAGCATATTCCCTGAGAAATAGTTTGTGAATTCTACAAAAGATTTCTCTTATGTGAGTGGATCCCAAATGCCAATCCACAAATAAGCTGCATCATAATAACTTCAGGGGTTTTTTACACTTAATTCAGGTTTTTATGCGGTTTAAATGGTAAATATTCTGATTCTGTAGGTCTGAGAGGGGTGGCCAGTGGATTTGTGCTTTAAAAGTTCAGCACGTGATTCTAATGCCCAATCAGATAGGAAACCATTTCAAGGAGTTTTGGTTTTATCTCAAAGGAGAGAGGAGCCCTCAGGAAAAAGAAGGAGAATGGGATGGGATGGTTTTACATCACAGTGCACTCACCTTGGTAAAGTTTGGAAAGGAGATCCTGAGAGCAGAGTGGTTTCTTAGGAGTCTTCATCCAGGAAAGAGTGAAAAAGCTGATTTAAGGCAGGGGTAATGCAAATGACAAGGAGACATGTTTAGAAGGTAGAATTGGCCGTGTGTTGTTGCCAGTTATCAGTGGGGAACAAGGATGACATCTAGAACAGTGCCCATAATTTTGGCTTGGGTAAGGAGGTAATTAGATATGAGAGGAGAAGGAATAGGACTGTGGTGGAAGGTGATGAGCTCAGTTTTGATATCTTGATTTTGAAATGCCAATAAGGCCTCTGAGCATGCACTTCCAAGAAGTGGTTGGATATATGGGATTTCTGAGCTAAAGGTAATGCTTTTGTAATCAGTGTTTGCAAATGATTGATGAAAATGTGTGTGCATAGTTTCCCAGGGTAGTTATAATTAGGGCAGAAGAAAAGAAGTCGATGACTGAATGTTTTGGGAGCATCAAAAGTTACAGGGGAGTAAGAAGGTTGGGAAATATCAGCTAATAAAGGAGACACATTAATAGAAGTAGAATATAAATCAAGGGAACCTGCTATCACTAAAAGGTAGAGAAATGTTTTACAGAAGACAAGAGTAGGCAGCAGTATTAACTATCCATGTCAAATATGTCCATTGGACTTGGCTACTTGCAAATTGTATTCTTAATATTATTTGCATATAACATTCTTCCTCACCTAAGGGTGAGCTTTGTCCATGCATTCATTGAGTACACATTCTGTGGGCAGTTCTGGGAGTGCTGTAATACGTAATTTCTGACTCAAGAAGCTCATAATATGGAAAGACAAATAAAAGCATTATAGTAGAAAGTAGTAAGCTCTGATAGAGCTATACTCAAAGTATTGTGGGAGCTCTTGGGAGGGATACCTAACCCCTTAACCAAGTAGGCAATGAATAAAAGTTTACTAATTTAACCTCAAATAGATACCAGTGCCAAAAAGGAGTGGTATCATCAGTAAGTGCAGGGAAACTGGACCAGTTCATTTAGGCTTGTGTGTTTGGCAGAAACTCCTCCTCTGTTTTGTTTTAAATTTTCCTGTTTTCAGGGTTTATCATAGGCCCATTGGTCTCATCTGACTCTAAGATATTCCTACTACTATTTTATCCACTTTATTGATTTTAGCATTTGGGTTACTAACTCCCTAATTCATGATTCTGGCCTTCCCTGAACCCCAGATCTGTTTCTCCAGCTGCTCACTGGATAGTTCTAACCATATCTCACATGTACCTCATATGTAACATGACACAAACTGGATATCATGTCAACTTCTTATTTGGAATTCCTAATCCTAAACCTTTCAACACCTTAGTCACTATGACCAGAACCCTGAGGACCATCCTCCACTCTTCCCTTCCCCTGATCCCCACCTTCTGCTGATTTTTCTTGCAATGAATTTCCTTTCATATTTTCTCTTGTGCTGCCACCATGGTGGTTCAGTTGATATTGAAATAAACCAGGTTCACTTGCTGGGATCCCTCCCCCCTCTACTGCATCCTCCTTAGCACTGCCTGTGTGATCTTTCTACCTTCTTTAAGTAAAAATCTTCCTTCTCCCATCAATGGCCCCACAGTTGAGTATAGATTACACCTAAAAACTCAACATGTCATTCTATGAATTCTTAATGCATCTCCAACATAGGCTCATTCCACAATATTTACCAGGAATATATTACTTCTCTCTCTCCACCAGGCACCATGCTAGATGCTGGTGATAATAGTGCCCCTGCTCCCATGGAGCCAGCCTCCTAGTGTGGCCAGCGAGAATTGAGTGGGGATTTGAGCAGAGTGAGCGCTTTGTGAGATGAGACTATACAACTGCATCTGGGTTAGTCTGATTGTCTCAGGGGCATGGACACATGTTTTAGTTTGCTAAAAGCTGTCGAAAGTATTATACCAGAAATAGGTTGGTGTTTACAATGGAGATTATACTGAGGCCATGAAAATATCCAAATCAAGGCATCAGGCAACGCTTTCTCCCCAAAGTACAGTTGCAGACAATTGCGTACTCCTTTGTCAAATGGGAAGGCATATGGCGGTGTCTCCCTTTTCCTCCGGGTCTCATCACCTTCAGCTTCCTGATTTCCATGGCTTCCTCCATCAGCTTCTGGGGCTTTTTTTATTTTTTTTCTGTGCTCCTGCAAGTGTCTCTCTTGGTATTCATCCTGTTTATAAAGGACACCAGTAAGAGGATTAAGACCCATCTGGGTCATGTCTCAACTGAAGTAACCTCATCAAAGTCCCTTAACTGAAGTAATCAAATCAAAAGTCCTTAATGATATTATCTCATAATTTGTTACAAATGTCCCACAACAATGTAGTGTGTTGGTGGAGGGGGTTTTATGGGAATTCTACACATCTGCATGATTGCTTTGTAAGTTCACAACTTCTCTAATAATATATATATATATATATATATATTTAAAACAGTTTTTAAAAATCCCCACCTACAACAGGTTCACATGCACAGGAATGGATTAGCTCTAAGGACATGATTTTCTGGGGTCACTTCAGCATCAAATCATCACGGCATACCATGGTGTCATCTTCAAGGAAGTAGTGTTTTCGCTGAGGACTGGAGGGTGCAGAGTGGCCAGCTAGAAGGAGAACAGCACCTGCAAAGACACCGAGTGGCAAGAGCAGGTGGAAGAGCATTTGGAGAAAGGAACCCCGGCTGGGGAATAGTGGGCAAAGGGCGAGGGTAAGACATGGAGGTGAATGATCAGCAAACCCTGTAGGACCTTATTATGGAATGTGGACTTTCTCCCATGGTGTATTAGTCACCCGAAAGGGTGCTGATGCAAAATACCAGAAATCTGCTGGCTTTTATAAAGGGTATGTATTTGGGGTAGAAGCTTACAGTAAAGCCTAAGTTACTTCCTTCATCAAAGTCTATTGCTACATGTTCGAGCAAGATGCCAAGAGTTCAGTCTTCCTGGATTCCTCTCTTCCTGGGGCTCCATTTTTCTCTCCCGGCTCAGCTGCTCCGCTCTCTCCACAAGGCCAGCTGTAGACTATCAGGCAAAAGGCTCTGTCTCTCTCTCCAGGGCTTCTGCCATGTCTAAGGAGCTGTCTCTATTCCTCTGTGTTCTTCTCCTGTGGGTTCACTTCTTGGGCTCCAGCTCAAAACTCCAACTCTGTCCTTTGCCATGTCTTTTCTCTGTGAGTCCCCACCCACCAAGGGGATAGGGACTCAATGTCCTACTGATGTGGTCAAATCAAAGCCCTAATAGTAATTTAATCATGCCCAGAGGAAAAAAACAATTTACGAACAATCCATATTTCTTTTTGGAATTCATCTGTGATATCAAACTGCTACACATGGGTTATAGCAAGCTTCTCAAGAGTTTAAAGGAGTAATAGCATAGCCAATTTGTATTTTTATAAAGACTGCTCTGACACTATTGTGTGGAGAGTGGATGGAACGAGAGCAAGAGTTAAGATGGGAAAAGATGTCACCTTCCTGGTTTCTCATCCACACTCAGTTACCCTCTACCAGCTCACTATCCTGTACTTTCCATGCTGGACATGTTCAGACACACCTGTCAAATAAACTAATTGACATTTCATGATTCCTTACAAGAAACTTATGCTGTAGGCATAACAAATCTCTTCCTGTGCCAACAATATGGGGTGTTCCTTTACATCCATTGAGCATTCTCCTATAACTAAAATACCCCCTCACCTCTGCACCTGGCAAGTTCCCCTCCATCTATTAAGATGCTACTCAAATCCCACTTACACATTTTATCTCCTTTAATCCTTACAGCAACCATATGAGGCAAAAGTTTTATCTCTACTTTGCAGATGAGGGAAAAACGACTCAGAGAGATTAAGTTCTTGCCCAGAGTCCTATAGTGGTGCCTTGGGATTGAAATCTGAGTCTTGTCTTCATACCTGTTCCTACACACACACACACACACACACACACACACATACACACATTCTCCCCACCATGAGGCTCTTGGACACACAAGTGACTTAAGAGGAATCTAATCAGCTACATGTCTGAGACACAGTTCCAAGGTAAACCCTGCTCATTGGATGTGTATGTGCACCTGGCAGCATATGCCACAGCCATCCTCTGGTTGATTCTCCTTTCTTACTCTGCCACAACCATCTCTCTCATGGGGTGAACTGCTCCTGTAAATGGGAATTCACACAGCAGTACAAAAAAAAAAAAAAATACATGCTTCAATTTCTCTCTCTCTCTCTCTTCCCCAACCTGGACCTTCCTGAGCCTCTGTGATCAATTATGCATTGTGAACTCTATCAAATTTAGCATGTCCCAACTGCTGGTGTTGGAACACACCCTAACTGCTGTTTCTCTGATATTCTCAGAAGTCCAAAGTCAGTGTCCATCACTTCCTGCCCTCCCGTGTGTGGATTCCTGAGGGCTAGCATGAACTTGTTCAGGAAATCCATTCTCACTGCCTCCCCTGGCTCCTTGGCCTCTCTGCTGAGCCCCTCTGCTCTGTGTACTTCCATTAGAAACACACACTCTACTTTCCTCCCCCCCGCATGTCCATGAGTTCTGCACAATGAGACTGGATTTTTGAGGTTGCCCATAGAACAGCAAGCCTGGCTCATGAGTTTGGATGATTTGAGATTCCCAATTGAGGCAAAGGATCATGTTGTCCTGGACAGAATGACTAAGAAGGAGCTGGGTGACTTAAGCCAGAGCTCCTGTGATTGTGGGAAACATGCAGGGTAAAATGTCTCCAGGGCAGGATGCACTCCAGCTGGGGAATGTGCTCTCCCCCTAAAGATGCATTCTTTCTCAGCTAGGTGGAACACATGGATTGCTCTGAGCTGGGTTTCTGCCTCTTATTTCTTTTTACTTCCTATAATGCAACTGTCATAACAATGAGAAAATGCCCTTGCAAGAGTGCTATGGGGCCTCTGATTCCCTGGCAGCTCTGATTTTTAACTTTCCAAAGAAGATACCTCCTTGTCCAGCCCCATTGGTTATAAAGCTTTCTGTGGAACCTCTGACTCCCATTGTGTTTGGTGATGATCATGGGATACTGGCACTTTGGTGCTCCCAAGAGCTGAAAAACTATGATGCAATATTCGCAAGAATCTCTAGACCCCCGCTTTCTACCTCCCTTGCTTTCCCTTCCTTTCTTTCCTCTTTGCCTCCGCCCAGCCCCCCTACCCCCGTCCCCTCTGTGCCCCCCACCCCCCTGGCATTCTACCCCACAATCTGCCTTCACTCCAGGCAACCCCCCTGAGCAGTGTTCCCTACATCTTCCCTCCAGGCCTTGTAAATGTTCAGACCATTTAGACTTTAAGACAGTGGGGCCACTTTTCATCTTGGGCCAGGCTGCTGCATGGTTTTACGGGGTCATAAAAGTCCTGACAGGAGTCATAAAAGCCTCCAATTGCACTGCAGAAACCCTTGGAGTATATTTTAAGGGCCCCTGAGTTTTCATTTTGCTGCTTTTATGGGAAATCGTAAAAGCTGCGTGGAGCTGGCCCACTGATTGGCTCTTCAGCACGGGGGTAGTTAAAATTACAGCTTTAGACAAATTGTTCCAGTCCCAATAAATCAGCCTCGGCTGTGGCAGGAGGAAGTCTCCCAGCTCTGCCACATTCCTCATGGCCTCTCTGTCCCCTTGCAGGCTGGGGTCCCCCAGGGTCCATCCCAGCCACCTGGTCTGCTATCTTTAACAAGAGCCCTGCCCAATCAAGCAGTTGTTTTCATACATTTTATAACTAGTTGGTTGACTTTTTCAGTTCCATATGTCTGTTTTTTTAAAGCCAAACTGATTTATTTTTAATCAATAGGTATTAAAAAGCCACAAATCCCAGGCTTTGACCATCATTGTGGCTGCACACCCTACTCCCTCCTCACAAGTCAGCTTTGTCCCATTTCCCCATCCATGTCTCAAACACACCCTTCCTTTGTTTGCCTTCTTGCTGCTGTGGTCATATCTGATCCTTCTACCCTTGGCCAGGATAGAGGACAAACGACCATGAGCAATGTGTTTCTCTGGGCTGATCTCCACTTTCCATTGGTTACTACTGGCAGAGAAGCAAATCAGAGCTGGTGCTTTGGAAGACAGCTTTGTTTTGAGCCACTATTTGACTTTTTAATAGATTGTGCTCAAGTATATCAGCAGTTTAGAGAAGTCTCAAGATACTAATTAGAGAAACAGAGCTGATTCCTCTCCTTCTTCCCAGAATCGGTCAGGCCCAGTTGAATTAACACACTAGAATCTAAGTCTCAATGAGGCTGCCCTGCTGTAATCTGGAAGTTGAGAAGGAAGAGACTAACCCATCCCTGCTTTGGACTCCACATTTTCAGGAAATGAAGCTTTTCAGGGGAGGCTCTGATGGTAGAACAATCAAGGAAAGTCTCTGCTTATACCCCCTTGGGAGAGATGTGTTACTCCTATTTGTGTGTCCACTCTGTTCCCATAGCAACTGCCTTTCTCCCCTGTTATTTCTAAATAGCATGTGCTAGTGGGAGTATCATTCTGGGGAAAAACAAAACAAAACAAAAAAATACCTATATTTACTCCTCCCTCTCTAGAGTTGACCAAACCAAAATTTCCAGCACCATGAGATATATTATTACTTAGAAATTGTTCATCCAAGTGTGTGTTGGTGCAAGACCCAAGTGAGAGAAAGGCTCCAGGTAGAGCAGGAGGAAGAAGGAGAGCGGTCAACAGGGGCTTAGGAGGTGACATTTGCTGAGAATTTAGACCCGAGCACTTGTGAGAGAGAACTCCACTATCATTAGTTCATTTTGAGTCACAGGCTGGCAAGCCAGCCCAGCCAAGGGAGGGAGGAAAATCGGAGCAGGCTTTGTTCACAAATTCACTGCACAAGTCAGAGGAGAAAACAGGTTGGCTCCTGACATTCGCTTCTGTGGTAAAAGGCCTTATTCTTTTTTTAAAATAAATGAACCAATCACAAAGGTTACTGGCTAGGAGAGAGATAAACACATCTTATTTCTGTCTTCCTCTAGTTTTATATAATTATTATATCAACTGTGGCTGATCAAAGCATTCATTAAAGAGAAGCTATCTCTCCTCTGTTTTTGTTACAGTTTGGAGAGATTTGACAGGCTGTATATGTCTCTGGCTATATTTTCCTTTTTTCTTTTTCATGGTTGATTTCTCTCTCCTCTCCCTCCTCCTCCCCTTTCTCCATTCTGGTGATTCCTAACATGACTCCCCCGCCCCCCCCCCGCCCGGCCCCCCCCCCCCCCCCCCCACCCCCGCCACCTGGCTTATTCAAATCTCTCTTAAAGCATCAAGGGGACCATAAAACCAAGGTAGCTCTGGAAGATATATTGTTTCTTCTGGGTGAGCACTGAGCACATTTCCAGTTTCAGAGCAATGTTGAGCCCACATATATAGTAAAAGGACCCTCTACTGGGCATAGACCCTCCTTCCCCTTCCACTTCATTCACTCCCTTCTGGTTATGTTTTTTTTTTTTTTTTTTTTTTTTACGGGGCACTGGTTTCTGTGCTGAACTTACTGCTCTACCCCCAAAGCCTCTTCCCAAACACAGGAACATATCTGACATTCTTGTGACAAAGTTAGAGGGAATTCTGCATCAGTAAATAATTTGCATATTGTCAAATCTCTGTCTCTCTACAAACTCTCATCTTTGAACTTGATTTTTGCCAATTTCCCTTTCTGTATTCCAATGCTATCCATCTTGTAGAAGTTGCTTCTAATTATTTACCATAAAGAGTTTTCCCCCCAGGGATTTCAGAAGCCCAGGTGGGTTCTAGTGGCCTGTGACTTGAACTTGGGGAGCATTCTTGGTGACTGTGTAGAAACACACATTTCATATTGGCATGCCTCTGTGCCCCATGGTGTGGTAAAATTATATCTCATTCTCCACTGGTCTAATGACAGACTTCTTTACAAATTCACGAAAGTATTCTTTGGTCTTTAGTATATATTTCATCATTAATTTGTTCAATACACAAAGCACAGACTATATGCTGGGGCCTATACTGAGGCCTGAAGACACAGAGATAAATAAGAAACCAGCTCTGTTCTCTCAGGATTCAAAAACAAATAGGGGAAGAGGATTGTGGGAAGATGGCAGAGTAGGAAGTTCCAGGGATCAGTCCCACCACCAAAACAACTATTGAACTGGCAGGAACTGTCTGAATCAACTATTTTGAAACTCTGGAGTACAGTGAAACACCATGTAGCATACAGGGAGGAGTGGGTGGAAGAGGTTGGCAAGAGGACAGTGGCTCAAAAAAGGCATAAATAAATAAACACCTCTGGTAAACTTAACCATATTGGTAATTATAAATGCCAGTACTATCACATTACATTTTTTGGTAGTACTTCTTACTTCATAACAGTTGCTAAAATGCAAATGCATAAAAGCAATGATAAATCTATGGTTTTGGACTTGCAATGTAGAATGGTATAATTTTTAACAAATATAAAGAAAATGGTTGGGTGATAGAAGACTATAAGAACAGTGCAAATATATGTTATTGATGTTAAACTGATTTCAAATCAAATATGATTGTTATAGATTTAGGATGTTAAATTTTAACCCTATGGTAACCACAAAGAAAATACATGAAAAAAATACATTCAGAATGAAATGAGAAGGGGCTAAAAATTGTACAGTACAAAAGATCACATAAACATGAAAATAGATATTCATAAAAGTACTGAAGGCTGAGAGGATATAAGATATACAAAGACAAAATAGCAACATGGCCAAAGGAAGTCCTGCATTATTAGCAGTTACTTTAAATTTAAATGGATTAAACTATCCAGTCATAGGACAGAGACTGGCAGAATGGAAAAAAAAAAAATGACCCAACTATATGCTGTTTTCAAGGAACTTACTTTAAATTCAAAGACATGAGGACTTTAAAAGTAATAGGGTGGGAATATACATTCCATAAGAAGAGTAACTAAAAGAAAGCTCATGTAGCTATACTGATATCAGATAAAATTGACTTTTTTATGAAGGACAAAGGAGATTATTATATACTGATAGAGTGGTCAAGACAAAAAGAAGACAAATCAGTTATAAAAATATATTTATCTAGCAGTAGATTATGCAAATATATAAAGCAAATATTGATGGATTTGAAGGAATAGACAGCTCTACATTAATAATAGGAGACTAATAGACAGAGATCAATAAAGAAATAGAACACTTGAATGATACTCTAAACCAGGATTCTTAACCAGGGGTCTGTAAGCTTGAATTGAAATGAAAAAAAAAAAAAACATTATTCTTATGGGTACATGTTGGTGCAGGTGTGATATATTTATTAAATAATACACGGTATAGTGTGGACTTAGAAAGGAGTCTGTGGTTTTCACCTGACTGGCAAAAGGATCTGTGGAACAAAAATATTAAGAACCCCTGCACCAATGAGACCTAACATATATATAGAACACTTCACTCCACAGCAGCAGAATACACATTCTTCTCTAGTGCACATGGATCATTCTCGAGGACAGACCATATGTTAGGTCACAAAACTGGACTCATTAGATTCAGAAATATTGAAATCATAAAATATATCTCATCTGCTTACAATGAAATGAGCTAGAAATCAATAACTGAGGGAGAAATGGAAGATTCACAAGTGTTTGGAAATTGAACAATGTATTCTTAACTAAGGTGTCAAAGAAATAATCACAGAAAAATTAAGAAATATCTTGAGACAAATGGAAATGAAAACACAACATATGGTACCAGAAACTTATAAGAAGCACCAAAGTCAATGCTTAGAGAGCGATTTGTAGCTCTAAATGCTTACGTTACAAAAAAAGAGAAAGATTTCAAATCAGAGAACTTCAAAACTGGTAGATTTAGAAAAAGAAGGTCAAACTAAACCCAACACAAGCAGTAGGATGTAAATACAAAGATTAGAGAGAAGACAAATGAAATAGAGGATTTTAAAAAAATAGAGAATAAACAAAAACAAAAGCTGGTTCTTTGAAAAGTCCAATAAAATCAACAAACCTTCACGTAAATTGAAGAGAGAAAAAAGAGACAGAAAACACAAATAAATAAAATCAGTAATGAAAAGGGAACCTTACTACCAATCCCACAGAAATAAATGAGACCATAAGATGATAGTACTCTTAGTTGTAGGGCAAAAAAATTAGATAACCTGGGTGAAATGGATAAATTCCTAGAAACACACAAACTACCTACACTGACTCAAAGGGAGCTACAAGATTTCAACAAACCAATAACTAGTAAAAATTCAATCAGCAATAATAATAATAATAAACCTCCCAACAAAGTAATCCCAGTGACCAAAAAGCTTTACAGGTGAATTTTGCCAAACATTCCAAGAAAACTTGTCACCAATCCTGCTCAAACTCTTCCAAAAACTTGAAGAGAAAGGAACACTCCCTAACTCATTCAATGAGGCCATATCAAAGCCAGATAAAGACACCACAAGAAAACAAAATTATAGACTAATATTCCTCATGAATATAGATGCAAAAATCCTCAACAAAATCCCAACAAACTGAATCCTACAGTGCATTAAAGAATTCTACACCATGATAAAGTGTGATTTATCCCAATATGCAAGGGTGAGTCAACATAAGGAAATCAATTAATGTGAAACATGGCATTAACAGAATGAAGGAAAAAGAAAAACAAAATCATGACCATCTCAACTGATGCAGAGAAGGCATTTGACAACACCCAGCACCACTTCTTTATAAAGAAACTTGGAAAACTAGAAACAGAGTAAAATTTCCTTGAGTAAAAAGGGCATATATGGAAAGTCCACCATTAACATCTTACTTAATGGTGAAAGTTTGAGATCTTTCCCTCTAAGATCAGGAAAAAGACAAGGATTCCCACTGTCACCACTATTGCTCAACATTGTACTCAGAGAACTAGCCAGTGTAATTAGGCAAAAGAATGAAATAAAAGCCCCCAAATTGAAAGGGAAGTGGAACTTTCCCTGTTGCAGATGACATGGCTCTAAAAAAAACCCACCACAAAGCTACTAGCACTAATAAACAAATTCAGCAAAATGGCAGGACACAAGATCAACATGCAAAAATCAGGAGTGTTTCTGTACACTAGTAATGAACAAGTAAAGGAAGAAATCAAGAAATAAATTCCATTTACATTAGCAACTAAAAGAATCAAATATATTGAAATAAGTATGACCAAGGATGTAAAGGACTTGTGCCCAGAAAACTAAAATCATTGTTAAAAGAAATCAAAAGTCCTAAATAAATGGAAGGATAGTCTCTGTTCATGGATTAGAAGTCTAAATATTTTTAAGATGTCAATTCTACCCAAAGCTATTTACAGATTCATTGTAGTTGCAATCAAAATTCCAACAGCCTTCTTTGCAGAAGTGGAAAAGCCAACCATCAAATTTATATGGAAGAGTAAGGGGCCTCAAATACCCAGTGCCATCTTGCAGAAGAGAAATGAAGTTAGAAAAGTCTCACATCTTGATCTTAAAACTTTTTACAAAGCCACAATAATCAAAACAACATGGTACTGGCACAAGGACAGGCATATAGACCAATGGAATCAAATTGAGAGCTCAGAAATTAACCCTCATATTTATGACCAACTGATTTTTGACATGCGTGCCATGTCCGCTCAACTATAAAATTGTCTCTTCAATAATGGATCTGGAAAAACTGGATGTCCCTATCAAAAAGAAAGTGGACCCCTATTTCATACCATATGCAAAAATCAACTCAAAATGGATTAAAGTCTTAGAACTATAAAACTCCTAAAAGAAAATAGAAGGAAGCATCTTTAGGACTTTGTATTAGGCAATGGTTTCTCAGACTCTTTGGAAATGTTTTGGTAATAGATGGTGTTGATGGCAGCACAATATTGTCAATGTAATCAACAGCACTAAATTATATTTGAATGTGATTAAAAGGGGAAATTTTAGATTGTATATATGTTGCCAGAATAAATATTTTAAAATAAAAGCATAAGATGGTACAACACTTAGAGTGAACAATAATGTAAACCATGAACTATAATTAATAGTAGAATTATAAAAATATTCTTTTATCAATTGTAACAAATGCAACACTAATGAAGGTGTTAATTAATGGGTGGTGTATGGAAACTCTTTATTTTATGCATGATTTTTCTGTAAACTTCTCTAATTAAAATGCAAACAAACAAACCAAAAATCAACATGGTCTTGTTGCCCCACTAAATTGTTTTCAAGGCAGGGTAAAAAACAAACAAACAACAACAAAAAAAAACAAATATGGAAGAAAGAAATGTAATCAATTGCTTACTAAACATTGTGGATAATGCAGTAATAGATTTGGCAAAAGCCTGGGTAAGAAATGACTTTCTGAGGGTGTTTAATCTCATCTGCATTTTAAAGGACATATAGGAATATGACTAAGAGGAAAGAATAAAGAATGGGTGGTTTAGGTAGAGAAAGCAATAAAGGAAACTTCCAGAAACATGAAACAGCATGGTGTGATTTGAGAATTCACAATTTTCTGCTGAAGAATAATAGGTGAGTGAAGACTCAAGCAGCAAAGAGCCTAAAGAGCAATTGATGGATTAGATTTTGAGAGGAATTTATATTGCAGGTCACAAAACATGGATTTTAGAATACTGAAGAGAAAATGCAGCATCATATGCTTCCAAATAAATATACAATATTTCCTTTTCCCTTCAATTTAGCAAATACTTCTCGAGTTCCTATTATGAACAGAGTAGTATACCAGGTGTTGTAAAGATGCAAAGATAATGTAGCTTATTAAAAGCCTTCTAAGGATGAGGCTTTTTTTGTTATTTTTGCAGAGACAGGGTACAAACATAATAAGAAGCTGATTTATATCAACACACACACTTATCAGACGGTAATGTCAAGTGAGGTGGAAAGATCATACATGAGTAATTGCCAAATGATTTTAAGGACAAACTCTTACGGAAGTAGAGGAAACCATAAACGTATAGACAAGGAAGATCAAGGAAGGACATATAGAGGAGGGAGAATTTAACCTGGACCCAAAAGGATGGGTAAAATTTGGAAAGGTGAAGTTTGGTAGAAAGATTTGAATGAAAGTGTAATGGCAGGGAAACCCAAAGCTCCATAAGAAGACAGTGTATAGACTAGACTTCCTGGAAATGGTAGCTAAGACTGGAGGTATGCTGCCTGCTGATGGTGGAGGGTCTTCACATATCAATTTAAGTGCAGTGGACTTTTCTATGTTGGCAAACAGGAATCATTGAAGGTACTGAGCAGGAAAGTGATGATATTATTGGTCAGACTTCTTTTGTGGGCTGTTTGTGATACCCTCATTGTGCAAAAAAATAGCAACTTTAATAATTCTTCAGTTATCTGGAACAGTACTATAGCAGGATATCATATCTGGTAGTGGGAACTCAGGAATGGGGTTTTGCTGATAAGCAACTAAATTAGTAGGAGAGAAGAGAGGGAATTTTGGTTGAAGACGATAAGGAAAGGAATTTGTAGTGGAAATGGCCCAAGATAAACCCTGCTGTATCAAGTTCTTCTAGGTATCATATTCTAAGGGAATACAATTAATACTCTGCAGAAAGAAAAAAAAAAGCAAACAGAAAAAATGAAATGGCACCACTGAGTTTATTCCCAAAATAGGAGGTTCTGGCCATTGCTTGAATTAACTTTCTACCATCAATATCCATAGACATGTTTTTTGTTTTTTCTCTTCATACCCTTGCTTCTTTTAAATAATCCCTCTCTCCAAGCATCTCAGTCAATCTACTAAATTTTATAAAGCCACATTGCCTAAGTCTGAATCCAAGATCCACCTTGCTCTGTAATCTTGTACAAGTTATTTAAATTCTCCATGCCTCAATTTACTATGTGAAGAATAAGGATAATTATAGTAACTATTTCATAAGGTTGCTTGAGGATTGTGCACATAGAATATATTTAAACTAATCCTTGCACATAGCAAGCGCTTAACTGATGTTAGCTGCCAACATTATTATCATTATTATTATTATTACAACTGTTTCTTTTTAAAAAGATGATAGGGAAAACTTTTTGTCCTTGAGGAACTTTTATTTTCTATACTGCTAAAGTCCCTAAGGTAAGGTATTGCAAAGGACTGTTTTCTGCTTGGATGATAGTGTTAGGAATATAAGGAATGGGGATATACTTGGGGGAAGAAATAACACATTACTAAACAATAAAGCTTCCTGCCACAATATAGTATATGTAATTGACTTTTATAGCTAATTATCACACCATATAATATTTACCCTAACTCCATCCCCAATCTGAGCTGAAATTAGTGTGGATCAGATTCATGTAGAGGGCCTGTTAAGTTCAGATTGAAAGGGTTAGATTAAATATATGATTGGGTTTAAATTGGGGGTCGGGAATTGATGCTTCTGGTCTGGGAATCACACTTTGAGAATCTCTGTTTTAAGCTATTTTTACTGCTTAAGAAGAAAAGACTATTTTAAGTGTGTCTCTAGATCGATCTCATGTTCCATGCTGTATCTACTCTTCACGGCTCTAAAACCCATCTTAATGGCTTTCTTGGATCCTACCCACAGAAATTTCCAAAGCTGTACATTATCTTCACTGGATCTACAACTTCAGAGCTAGCTTCACTGAGATGTTCCTTATTAGAATTCATTTCTCACGCAACTGCATAGATTTTCTAGAAAAACTCAAGGTTTTCTTGTTACCCTTTTTTCGGCATCTGTTAACCTCCTGAATGGCCTAGAACACTTCCCTCATTTTTCAGGTCTCATAGTTTCCTTAATCAAACATTAACACCATGTATTAGCATATCTATAGCAAAATATTTTGATTATTATGGTCCCATTCAAGCTTAAGGATACTTTCAATCTAGATGTAAATAATTTAGAATGTTTACTACCAAGGGTTATTTAAAAAGTTGCAGGGGGTAAGAGAAGGAAAGCAAATATATATGTAATAAAGTTTAGTGGGTAGGGGGCAAGAATGGCGACAAAAAAATTTTGAATTGCCATTTTATACTGCATCTCTTCTTTAAGCTATTCTCAATAAAAATGTGTGTATAGGTCATAGATAGATATGTTGCATGCGCCATTTTGAATTATTTCAAATTGTCTCCTTCATTTTGTTCTCATTAAATCTTCCAATATGTGTCTCATTTATTAAGTAAAGAATAGAGAGTGGTTTTGAGCTTTTATTCCTACTTTACAGCCCAGATTTCTGTATAAATGCATCCTACTATGGTCCTTCTTTGAAAGATGTCTCTTCTCTTGTCCAGTCATTTCCTCGCCTGGGCATTTATACCACATGCCTGTGTGCTTCTTTGTTGTCAGCTTGGATACCTGAATTCCCTTGGTTGGTGTCCTCTGTAATAGGCTAGCAAAAATCTTATTATATTTTGGTTCTAAAAAAGTTTCACTCTCACACATACACTGATGCATTATATCAGTGGGAACATCGGTATGTCTGTGGTGGGATCACAGTTTTTCAGAGCTTATGAAGTTCAGGCTGCCTTGGGGTTTGATTCAGCTTTCAAATAGCTGTGGATGGTAAGATAAAAGGACTGTTCTCCTTGGGGACTCTTAAGTAATGATATTATAGGTCACCGTCAGTGCAGCATAAAGAGAAGTTTAAGATCTGAAATGGAGGCAGTTTTAATAGTCACATTTTAGAATGGTTCGTAGCTGAACATGCCCACCCATGGAAATGGCCACCTTTTTACCTTCTCACCCAGAATGACAATGAGGTGCTTGGGAGTAGCAGAGTTAAGCACTCTTGCATCTGATATAAAAATGCTAATGATGATTGCTGGAATAGTGTGGAGGTAGCAAGAAGGTAGGGGAATGACCCTGTGAAATAATGGCATAGTACATGGGTGATTGTTAGTATTGCCAGGGAGCCTTCTAAAATGACAGGTTTCCCATATGGACCCTAAATTAGAGATTGTGATTCTGTGGGCTTGGGATGGAGCTCTGTCAGCTAACCCTAATAATGCCAGATTTGGGTAATTTGAGTTCAGATGATGTCATAAAGACCTGGGCTTGGATTTTTCCTTGGTCAATTAATATCTATAACATCATAGTCAAGATATGGTATTCCCAGTGAGTCCAGTTTTCTTCTTTCATGGTCACTGTCTTCTGATTTGTCTCCTCATTAGGTGGTTAAAAAACAAACAAACAAAACAAATGAAAAAACCAGAGGGCAGAATCTGTATCTACTTTCCCTTTGTCATCAGCATCTGGAATAGTGCAGGGGAACCTAGCTAATTTTTTTCTTTTAAATAAATGACTGAATGAATGAATGTTGATGAAAGGAAGAAAAAGATGAATGAAATCTCAGAAATTTTTGTATGTATTAAATGAGGAACTAATTTGTGATACCCCTGGCACAGAATAGGGATACAATGATGTTTTCTTCTTTTCCATTTTCATTTTTTTACAATCAGTGGGCTTATCCAGCATGCTCATTGTTTTGGTATTGATGATTTTCTTTACCTTTCCCTTCTTTTTCTTTTTTTTAAAAAAGGAAATAGGAGCTCAGACTTCATTATTCATATTATCTATTTCACTTTTATCTACCCATTGTAGACTCCTAAACAACCATTATTAGCTCACCTAAATTTACAAATGACACTTCTGACTTAAATTCATCTTGTTTCCCTAAGGAGAATGCTGCTTTTTCTCAGAACATATTAAAAGAACATTAAATAGGTTTTGAAGAAGCAGAAAAATAAAGTATTTTAAACACATCTGCATAGTTCAATTGTTTGTCTTCTCCCTGTACCCCCATTAATGTAGATAAGTGAGACATCTCATCCTATCAAAATCACAGCCATTTTTACTTCCCCTTGTCTGATTAGGTATTCCCTCCTTTTGGAAGCCTCATTCCATTTGGCTAATACATCTTGAAAACTCCTTTTACAAGTGTGCTTGGTGCTATCATTCAAAGATGTGTAGGAGTTGACAAAAATCTGCCTTGCCATCTTTTCAGGGCTGGAAAACAAATCACTTCACCCAGGGATACCTAACACCTGTATCTCTCAACCCAAAACGGTGAGAAAGCTTGAGGGGAAAGGAATGGCCATTGACTTAACAGAGTCAGTTTGATTTGTTTGTGTTTCTTTTCTTCTCTTTCTTGTGAAAAGACTAGTGGCAGGAGAAAAATTTGGGAATAGAAAACAGAGGGAAAAAATCCAACAGCAAGAAGAATCAAGGCAATGTGAAGAGGCAGCCTCCCACTTGAAACAGATTAAAGCCCCTATCACAAGAACATCACAAGACAAAGGTATCTGTATGACTGGAAATTTCAGCTGAGGCACCTAAAACCTGATTCTCACACTTAAAGTCAGCCCTGCAGAAGGTTTCCCACAGGGAAGGTGTGAACAGTCACCTATTCTGAGTTCAGAGAGCTCTGTCTTCAAGGTTTGAGGGGTTGGAATGTCAGGGGGACAAGGAATGCTCTGCTCCTCCCCAGGAACTAACATACAATCCATCAAGAACATCCATCATACATTTGTTCTCCAGTGTCCCATGTCCTTGCCCTCTGAACTCATAAAATATCTAATGTGTGCCTGTGGTGATCATTGGTGAAAATAACTGAATATTTTGGGCTGTCTGCCTCCTGAGCACTTCCTGTGGTAGGATTTTACTTCCTGCGACCCTTGTTGAGGAGAGCATATGATAATTAGTTATGGCCAATGGAAAACAAGGGGAAGTGGCATATGCCACTTGGTAGGTGGGTTAAGCACTTAATTTCTAGTGTGAGGCCCACCAGAAGTCTCTTCCCTCGTTCATAACAAATTGTAACAGCTAGGATTATGGCTGCTCTATCTACCTGGGTTACTGAGTAAATGGATGAAAGGGACCCTTGTCCAAGAGTAAGTAAACAAAAGGAACCCCACCCACTTCTGCTGACCAGTGACAGACTCTAGTGTAAGTGACAAATAAACTTTTGTTGTTTTAAGCTACTGGAGTTTTAGAGTTGTTTGTTATTTTAGTATAACCTACTCTATCCTGAATGTTCTAGAATCTGATTCTAAGGCAAAAAAAATCAGAAATTGAAACCTGGCTCCTAACCATACCTTTTTAAAATTTTATTTTATTTTTAAGGCTGAGCATTCTGCAGGGTAGTTTAGCAAAATGGAATAAGGGAATAGTGGTAATTCATTCCAGACTAACATGGTGATTATGTGAGCACAGTTAAGACTTTCAGTCCAGTGCTCCACCACCGAGCAAGAAAGTCTAGAAGACTCAGTAGGGCATGGTTCCTGCTAAACATTATGAAGGCAACAACAGATTTATAGAGCCTGGCAACAGCTAAGGGCTAAATGAACAGGCCCAAAATATCAAGTCTCCACGCAGATATGCCTGATATTCCCTTTCCTTAAGTCTACTTGGCTTTATTTATACAAAGAACATACTCCCTGAGGGGAAATTCAAGTTATACCATAAATGTATCAGAGAAGCTTCCTACTTGAAGAAGTCTATGCGAATCCTTAAAGGATTAACCATCCACCTGATTTGCATTTCTTTGTAAATTTTAGTATTTTGTGTATCTCAGGTTTTTTGTGAATTTGGGGTACATCATAATACATAATGTAAAGCAGAAAGTCAAACAAATCTGAATTTTAATCTTAGTTCAGCTAAAGCACATACTTTGACATTGTAACAAAAGCGATATGAAAGGAGCACCTGAAAAATCCTAAAAACTCTGCAACATGAGGATGGAGGTACAAGGCAGATGGTTGGAATGATTGTGGACAGGGCTAGATTTGATATAAGGGAGGTCAAATGAGGGAAGGAGTATGGATGGGGAATAGAAAAGAAAGCACTGAGTGAACCAAAGTTAGATTATAGAATACATTTTAGTATCAGAATGAGGAAATTGAGGAAAATACATCCAGCCCTCTGTTAAGGCCTTCAATGAAGACTGGAAAGGCCTTAACTCCAGTCTGCAGGGTCATGACAGAGGCCATAGATGGGAGATTAAACTCTGCCTCTGTCCCTTGTCCCTTGCTGGCTAATCTCTTTGGGAGAAGTTTTATTGATTATATTTTCTTATTATCATTATAATTTTTATGATTCCCGACCACATGTTGCCATAACTCCTGCCGGAGCATCACAGTATCTGAGGAATGTGAAGAACTTAATGTTATGCCTGACCCCAGATAGGACTCTGGAAATTATAAGTCCCAATAATATTTACTGTATATTTATTTTTTCTAAGACCCTAAATGATAAAGTGTTAGTATAGTGTTGGACCCATGATAGGACTTTCATAAATATTTGTTGAATGAGTGAACCATCATTGTCCAAGAAGTAGGAAACATGGAAACTAGAAGTCCTGAGATGAGACTTTCTAAATGTCAAGACTTGCCTTTCCTCATCAGGTTCCAGATGACCCCATTTCCCCCTAAAACACGTGTGTTCACAAAATCAATGTCACGCAGGAAGATTAAAGCCATTTCCATTAAGTCCATGTTTTGTTTTGTTTTTTAATCCTTTCTTGCCACATTCAGTTCTCTGGCCATTAGATTTCAACAACTCAAAGAGATCTGTCTCTCTTTTCTTCCCTTTCTTTGCTGTTTTCCCTTTTTCCTTTTCTTTTCTTTCTTTCCTTATTTTTTTCCTGTTGTCAGAGCCACAGGCATTTCTTTTCCCTTTTTAATTAAGAGCGAATGAAGGTAACAAAGTGTTTTATAACTGGAGAGAATTCACCAGCGGGACACCAAGGCAGAATCCACATCCTGAATGGCAGCCAGCCCCCAAACCTATACTGTGGGGAATTTGTCCTACCCTTTCTGTGCCTCTGCCTCCTGCTGTCTTATTGCCCAACCCTCCCTCTGCTCATCAGCCTGGAAGCTTTACCTTTGGCAGGAGTTCCCCTACCTTTTGTTAAGAGACGCTGCAATTGGAAACCTATTTTTTAAAGCGTTTTTAAACTCACCATGTGCTCTCTTGAAATATGCTTGTGCCTGTGAGTTTCCTGCGAGTTAATTCCTGCTGCCCACCGAAGTGTCCTAATTTCCTCTGACTTTCAGTGACCTACTCCTGAAAGTGTGCCTGACTGTCTTTAAACACAGGTACAGTTTGAGATTGGAACTTCAAGTTCCACAGAAGTGTCTGTCAGATGAATATGCATATCCTTATTTAAAGCAAGATTGGGGGCTTGGAGAAAGAGAGCAAATGGGAGACAGGCAATAAAATCCTATTGGAGAGAGTGATGTGGTGCCCAGCTGAGCTGTCTCTGCCAGAGCTCTGGGAGCAGCCTGGCTATTGTGGAAATGGGGAGCAAGCACTCAGCACTCATGCTTTCCGGAGTTATGCTGTGTGTACCACACTTGGAATATGGCATTATGAGATTCCAAACAGGAAACCATGCTTTTATTAAACTCCTGGACCAAATTGCCTCCCTGTTGCCCTCTTTCCTTTTCAAGAGACATGATGGGTTATTACATCCGTGATTAAAAAAATCCATCATTGGTGTGCTCAGCCTTTTCAATTTTGTGGGAAAGTGATCGTGACGCCAGTTCTCAGAGGAGCAGGAGGATGGAGAGGGGAGGATGGAGAGGAAAGAGTTTCCTTTTCAGAGAGGGCTGACTCTTTTTCTTTTTCTGAGTTCTCTGCTGACCACATGGTTCAGTGGCTGTAGAAGCACTGAACTGTCCTCATCCTCACTGTACCAGCTCTGTACAGCAGGAGTGAAGAAAACAGGCCAATTTCTTAAGCCAGTGGCTAGATTGTAGATGTCAATGCTGATAATTCTAGAGCTTTTACAAAACCTAAGTGCTTAGCCTCATAACAGCTAATCACATAATACCTAATCGGCTTCTTTGCCTCCTGATAGCTTTGCACTTACTATCTGTTTGGATGTAAACATTTCAGAAGTGACATTTTTTTTTGCTTCTACAAAGCATATTAGAACTAAACACTGAGCATTTGGAAGTCAATTAAAATGTTCAATAGCTGCAGCTCCAAACTTCTAGCTCACCATGATTCCTCAGATATCAATGGCAGGCAAGGAGGATTCTGTTTCTTTGTAGTTAGACCATCCACATAAGGTTCTAGATATTAAGTTAAAGGGATTACCGATATAGTGTAAAGGTTGTTTTTCTTTAGAAATTCCCTACAGTTCTTCCCAATGTCATTTTTGACTCAATTTTGACTATTCAGATGGTCTTCTGACTAATTTCTTCATTTCCAGTCTCAAGCCTCCAACCTGGTTAAGATCAGGTGTACTTATTTTTCCTAAAAAAAAAAAAAAAATGCCCTGATCATGTCAGGTCGCTCCCTGAGCAAACTTCAAGGAATTTTCCCTTCAGTGGCCATCCCTCTCTTATCCTGGCGTTTGAGACTCTCTAGTAAGTGACCCACTTCTACTTTCTTTTTTTTTTTTTTTTTCTTTTTGTCTTATCTTCCACTAGACTACCATATGAACTCTTCCCAGGAACTGACTAGTACTGCTGGCTCTCATTCAATGGTCTCTTGCATCATTGCCCCAGCTTTGGGACTTTTCCAGTATCTGTCTACTCCCTGTAAACTTTTTTCATCCTTCATTATTGTCAATCAATACTGTATAATTCCTCAAGTCACATGCTATCTCTCTTACGAATTGTCTGATGGAAGTTATCATTCAATTACTATACCAGGCGACTCAAGTGTATTCCCTGCTTTTGGACAAGACAATGAGACACTGAGACTATGCTTGGTATATACATATAATATAGAAAACCTCTAAGTTCCCTTGATTATAATTCTATAACCGGAGTGATCTGATAATTGTTATATATATTTGCCTTGCCATTTCCACTATTTCTGGCATTGAGTTGTTTGTGCATGTGTTTGAGTATAAGCTTCAGGTAGCATGGAACCATTTCTTTTATGATTGATAATCTTCATGGCAATTAGTTCTAGGCTTTATAAAATTTGTTCCCTAAATATGTGATTGATGAATTGAATGAAGCCATCTCTTTATAATGGTAATATGTTTTGACAAAAAGATGGGAAACTTCTTGAGCACAACAGTTCCTTACACTGCTCCTAACATTTACCTTGCATCATAAATAGATGAATTTGAGGAAATCAACTTCTTTTTGAAGCTATTTGAATGCTAATAATGCTCTAGAATGAAAGGAATCATGTATATCTGTTACAAAATGCAAAATAGGGAATAGCAGAGAAGTCAAGTAAGTCAAAACGGCACCATAAACTGGATGAATGATTGCTAAATTTGTTGTGTTTCCATTGTTTCTTTAGCAGGAGTGTTTATATCTAACATGGGTTTTTGTTCATTCAAAGGAAGGATATTTGCATTTATGATTTAATACCTACTATGTGTTTGAGACTTTGCACTCGTTATCCCAATTCTCATAACGATTCTATGAGCGAGATATTGCAATACACATGTTCGAGTTGAGAAAGCTAGGATTCAGAGAAAATAAGTAACTTGCCCAAGGTATCATAGCTAGTAAGTGGGAAAGTTACAACTTCTACCATGCCCATCTGATTCTTGAGCCTAAGTTATTTCTAGCATGCCATGGGGTTTCCATGTATGCCCTACAATTTCCTGCTTCTGTGACCTTATGCATAATTACTGCCAATTGCCATTCCATGAATTGAAATATTTTATGTCACTTACCCTTAAAGGACCCTCTCTCACCCCAATCCCTTTTCTCCACTGGTTTGGAAATAATATCTCCTTCCAATGTGAATTCTCACAGCAATTTAGATTTTTATCTAAAACGCCTTAAGATAAATGAATCACTTTCTATCACATTATATAGTAATTTATGTACTTATTTTATCTTCCTTCCTGTACAGGATGTTCCTTGAAGGCAGAATTCTTGCCCTTTGATTCATTTTGTATTCTTCAATAGTAGCTAGGCCAGGCAAAGCATAGTGTAGGCGCTCTCTACACGTATGTGGAAAATAGGGTAGGGGAAGAAAGGAGAGAGAGTGAAGAGATGAAGAAAGGAAGGAATTAGAGAACAATCGGAGACAGTATATAATTAAGTGCTAAATTATGTGATTCAGACTAATTATAAAGCCTTTAAAAGAAATGCAATTTTATTACTTTCAAGCACATAAAGTTAATTAATGGCCAACAATATGTTGTTAAGTAGTTGTCTTGTCAGCCCTACTGTAATAAATCAATCCTTTTTTGCATAAATGCAAAAGTGGACTTAAGCCCAGTCCATCTCCGATTATTGAAATTTTTATATTAGCACAGCATGAAATAATGAGATTTTTACATGGTAAAACTGAAAGTGTACCCATGAAAGCAACTATTGGTAAAGAGGGCATAGGGAATTTCTATATAGTTTTCTCTATAATGAGTACCAACAAGGGTCTCCATAATCTTTGAATACAAGTATAGAACCTTCTTTGCCAAATTATAGCACATTTGCTTTTGTTCCCCTTCTTTTGACTGATTGATTGATTCATTCATTAAAAAAGAAAGCTGTATTTAAAATGGCTATTTAAGGTTATTTTAAAAATCCGAAATTGATCCGGTAATAAAAGTGATGAAGCAAGTAGCAGAGGGAATGGAGAGGAAGAGACAGGCATCTAGAAACAGTAGAATAGGACTTGGTGAGTAGTCTGAGGTAGGTCAGAAAGCACTGTTGAATAGCTTCCGAGTTTCTTGCTTAGAGGACTATTTGGAAAGAGTTAGGGAATGCAGAAAGAGAAAGAAATGTATGAGGAAGAATATTGAGTTACAGATTGGACTTGTATTTGAGGTGAGATATCTAGTTATTCTTAAGCTCAGAAGCAAGGGCCACTTGAAGATTGTCAATTTCAAAGTCATTATCAGATGGAGCTTTCCACAAAGAGGGATGTATACAGTGAATAGAGAATAGAGCAAGGAAAGATCCCTGCGTATCACAAAGGTTTAAGCTAAGGGTCAGAGAAGTTTATCTAGCCAAGGGTTTGGGGAAGGAGTACCTAGAAAGGTCAGAGAAACTCCAGAGAGTGTTGTTTTAGGGAGCCCTAAAAGATCAGTTTTAAAGAAGGGACCAATTAAGTAAGAAATGAAAAGAGTCTATGAAGTTTTGCACAGAGTTGCTTTCTGATGGTTGCAGCAGGTTTATTGGGGTGGTGGGAAAGAAAGCCCAATGGGAGTAGATTATGGGAATGGAAGTGATAAAGTACACTCTTTTAAGAACCTTAGCAGTAAAAGGAAGTAGCTAGTGGAAAACCCTGGAGAAACAAGGGAAGTTGGTAATAAAAAGGATTCAGATAAAGGATAATGAGAATAGGCACACTACCACCTCCTCCACTGAGGGGAGAAGCCTAATGGTTTTGCATTTTTAATACTCAAGGATAGAGCTGAGTAGATAGGTAAGCTCACTGTTTTTATAACAGCTTTGTTAAAGTATAATCTGCTTACTTTAAAACTCACCTGTTTTAAGCATACAATCCAATATATTTTTAGTAAATTTATAAAGCTGTGTAACCATCACAACAATACAATTTTAGAGCATTTCCATCACTCCAGAAATTCCCTTTGTGTCTATTTGTAGTTAATCTCTATTCACAGTTCCCAGCCCTAAGAAATCACTGATCTGCTTTCAGTCTCTATACATTATCCTTTTCTGAATATTTCATATAAATGGAATTGTGCTATATATATAGTTTTTGCACCTGTTTTCTTTCATAATGTTTTTGAGGTTAAACCAATATTGTAACATGGGTCAGTAAGTTGTTCCTTTTTATTGTTGAATAGTAAGGATATATACATTTATTTATCCTTTTACCACTTGTTGAGCTTTAGAATTGTTTCTGGGTGTTGACTATTGCGACTAATGCTGTTTAGATCTTTCACCTATATGTCTTCATGTACCATATGCTTTCATTTCTTTTGTGACGTTTGCTAGGACTGAAATTTCTAAGGCAGTATGGGAAGTTTACTTATAATTTTGTAAGAATTAGCCAACTTTTTCCACGGTGGCTGTAACATTTTATATTCCTACGAGCAATTTATGTGGTCTCCCAGCTCCCCACATCCTCACTCACCCTTGACTATCTTTTTATTATAGCCATCCTATAAAATGGTATCACCTTGTGGTTTTAATTTGCATTTTCTTAATGACTGATGGTGTCTTTTCATGTGCTTATTATATACTTTCTTGAGTGAAGTCTATGGTCATATCTTTTGGCAATTTCTTAATTGTGTTGTTTGCTTTCTTATTATTAATTTGTAATAATTCTTTATAGATTCTGAATATAAATACTTTATCAGATATAGGATTTGTCAGTATTTTCTCCCAGTTAGAGTCTTGTCTTTTTGCTTCCTTATTGGTGTGTTTTTATTTTTGTTGCTGTTGTTGTTGGATGTACAATAGTTTTTCATTTTGATGAAATCCATTTTATCATTTTTTTCCTTTATGAATCATTCTTCTCCTGTTATATTTAAGAAAATTTCACCCCATTCAACTTTACAGAGATTTTCTCCTGTATTTTCTTCTAGTAGTACCATAATGTTGACTCTAACATTTAGGTCTGTATCCATTTTGAGGTAATTTTAGTGTGTCATGTGAAGTAAGGGTCTGACCAAGATTGTTTTTCCTTAAGGTGCAGGTTTTGCCCCATGCATGTACCTACCTGCTCCCGACCCCACCCCAGATTCCTTGAAACTAATCTGGCAGCTGTTGAACTTCAGAGAGAAACAACTTGGACTGCAAAGAAGTGAATAAAACAAACCAAAATTGAATAAAGAAACTTTTCCTGATATTACCTATGCCAAGTATCAAACTTGCCCCCTATTACCTCATCCACTCTTCCATCAAATGGCTGGTCAGTACTTTCCCACTTCCCTTGCCCTGACTATAAAACTTAACCTGCTCCTTGCCTTTCTTGGGGTGAGATCAAACCCATTCTGAATGTTCTCCCCCTTATCGCGATAGCCTGAATAAGGCCAATCATTGCCTATTTTTATTGTCTGGTGCAATTTTTCTGTGACAGATAAGTTCCTTTTTACTTATGTGGAAATCCAACTTTTCTAGCTCCATGTGTTGAAATTACTGTCTTTTCTCTTATTGAAGTGTCTTGGTACTTTTGTCAAATTTCAATTGCTCAAAAATGTAAGGATTTATATCTGGCATCTCAATTCTATTCCATTTATCTGTGGCTTTGTAGTATGAAATCAGGTAGCATTAAGTCTCCCAAATTTGAACTTCTTTTTTTTCCAAAATGTATGGGCTCTTCCACACCTTTTGCATTTCCATATGTAGTTTAGAAACATTGCCATTATATAACAACCTGCAGAGATTTTGACAGGCAATGTGTTAAATTTATAGATCAATTTGGGGAGAATTGCCGTTTGACAAGATTGAGTCTTCAAATCCATGAACATGGAATGCCTTTCTGTCAGTTTCGGCTTATTTTAATTGTTTTGTAGTTTTCAGTGTAGAAGCCTTGCACTTCTTTTGTTGTATTTATTCCTAAACATTTAATCCTTTTTGATGTCGTTTTGAATGGAATCATCTACTTAATTTTATTTTTGGCCTATTCATTGTTAGTACATGTAGAAATACAACTGACTTTTTGCATGCTGTTTCCTGCAAGCTTGCTAAATTGATTATTCATTCTAGTAGTCCTTTTGTGGATTCCTTAGGACTTTCTACATTGAGGATTATGGGACATAAGGAAAGTTTCTTTCTTTTCATTTAGATGTTTTTCATTTCTTTCTTTCTCTTTCTACAATGTATTATACTTACTAGAACCTTTAGTTGAATGTTGAATAAAAATGGTAAAAGTGGATATCCCTGCCTCTTTCCTGATCTTAGGGGAAAGCAATCAATCTTTCAGTCTTTCAATATTATTGCATGATGTTAGCTGTTTGTTGTGTTGTTATTGTTGTTTTAGATATTCTTTCTCAGGTTGAGGGAGTTTCTTTCTAATTTTACTTGGTCAAGAGTTTTCTTTTTCATCATGATTTTTTTTTTTTTATCATGAATTGTATCAAAAATTGTTTTCTTTATCTATTAAGAGGACTATATGGCCATTTTTCTTTTATTCTATTATATGGTGTATTTCATTAATTGATTTCAGAAGCTAAATCAAGTTATTACTCCTGAGACAAATTCCACTTGGTCTTGTTTATAATCCTCTTTATATGTTTCTGCATTCAGTATATTAATATTTCAATAAGGAAAGCTGTTTTTGTATTCATGTGGGATATTAAACTGCAGTTTTCTTTTGATATCTTCAACTTGTTGTAATATCAGGCAGGAAATACTGGTCTCATAAAATAAGGTAGTCAATACTTCATCTTTCTCTATATTTTTAAAAAGTTTGAGATGGATTAGTATTTTTAAAAATATTTGATGAAATTCACCTGTGAAACAACAAGGGCCTGGCATTTTTTTATGGGAAGATTTTAAATTATCCATTTATTTACTTGATTTCATTCTATTCAGATTTTCTCTTTCTTCTTGAGTTAGTTTTGTTAAATTATGTCTTTTTAGGAATTTATTCATTGTATCAAAGTTGTCTAATTGCTGACATAAAGCTCTTCACAAATATTTCCTTATAATCTTTAATTTCTGTTGTGTCATATCCCCTTTTTAATTCAATTTTGGAATTTTTGTGTTCTCTCTTATTCTTGGTCAGTCTAAATAAAGACTGGTCCATTTTTTTGATGTTTCAAAGTTCTAACTTTTGGATTCATTCACTTTCTCTATTGTTTTTCTCATTTGTATTTCATTTATTTCTTCTGTAATCATCATTATTTCTCATTTTTCTCACTTTCAGTTGCATTCTCTCTTCTTTTTCTAATTTCCTAAGGTGGAAGCTTAGGTTCCTGATTTGAGAACTTTCTTCATTTCTTATATAGGTGTTTTCAGCTATAAATTTCCCTCTAAGCACTGCATCCCATACATTTTGATGTATTGTTTTTTTTCTTTTCATTGCACGCAAGGTATTTTCTAATTTTCTATGTGATTTCTTCTTTGGCCCATTTATTATTATTTATAAGTGTGTTTAATCTCCAAATACTTGGAGATTTCCTATATTTATTTTATAGGTCGATTTATAATTTCATTTTGTTGCTGTCCTGAAGATACTTCAATAATTTCAATCCTCTTAATGTATTGAGACTTATTTTATGACTTACCATATGATGAGCCCTAGAGAATAGGCCATGGGCATTTGAAACAAATGGATATTGTGCAGTCATTAATAGGAATACTCTAGATATATTTTAAGTCAAGTCTGTTGATATTATTGTTCAAGTCTTCTGGTTTTTCTATCAGTTATAGAGACTAGGATATTGAAGTCTCCAATACTAAATGTTGAATAGTCTATTTATCCCGTGTCAATTTTTTTTTGCTTTCTGTATTTTGAGGCTCCATTTTCAGGTGAATGCACATTTATATGTGTTATATCTTCCTTATATATTGACCTTTTATCATGAAATGTCCCTTTTTATCTTTGATATTATCTTTGATAGTATTTCTAGTCTTAAAGTCAGATATTAAAATTCTTCTTTTCTGATCTAGATTCTTCTTTCTAATAGTTGCTGTTTGTATTGTATATCATTTAATTTCTTTACATTCAACCTATTTATGTCTTCAAATCTAAGGACAATCTAAGGATTGTCTCTTTCAGACAGCTTATAGTTGTGTCTTGCTTTTTCATCCAGTGAGACAATGCCTTAATACCACTCACATTTCAATTAATTATTTTTAATTGGGTTTATGTTTGACACTTTGCTATTTGTTTTCTGTATATTTCCATTCTTTTAGTTTCTCTGTTTCTCTTAAATTGCCTTCTTTTGTGTTAAATAAGTGTATTATTGTACTACATTATTTCTATTATTGATGTTTTATCTTTGAGTTATGTTTCTAGTAGGTTACTCTAATTGTTAAACTATTCAATTTGGCTTATCAGAATCTACTTAAGATTAATACTAACTAAATTCTGGTATAATATAATTTCTTCCAATATAGTCCAATTTCCTCCCCTCTCCTTTCTGCTGTTATTGTCATGTATATTACAGCTAACTATGTTGTAAAGTGAACAATGTAATGTTAAAATTATTGTTTCATTCAATTTTATCTCTTAAAGCTGTTAAGGGAAGAACTGAGAAATAACTATTTATAAAGACATTTATATGAAACCATTTATTTACCATTTCTTGTGCTCTTCATTTTAAGTCACTATTTGGTCATTACTTTTCTTCCTGAAAAACTTCCTTTCGTCTTGCTTGAAAGGTATATCAGCTAGCAATAAATAGTTTATCTGAGAATGCTTGTATTTCCTTCATATTTAAAGGAGAATTCTTCTGGATAAAGAATTTTTGGTTAACAGGTTGTCTTTTCTCCTTTCATATGCATATGACATTTCCCTACCTTGGTCTCCGTTGTTTCAGGTGAGAATCCAACCATTAACTGTATCACTGCTCCCCTGAATATTATGAGTCATTTTTCTTTTGCTGCTGTCAGGATTTTCTTCTTGCTTTTGGTTCCAGTATTTTTTCTATGAAGTGCTTAGGTTTTGATCTTTTTAAAAATTTTACTACTGGGATTTGTACAACTTCTTGCATATGTAGAATAATAGAATAATATTTTTTTCATCAAATTTGGGAATATATATATATTTTTTCATTTCTATTTCTATGAAAATCCCTGACTAATACAGAATTTGGTACCAAGAGTGATTCTTGAGAAACAGAATCTTAAGGATGCCATTTCTGAGTTGGTTCTGGAGTTTTGGAATTGGTTCTCTAATCTGATTATATTAAAAGCCTCTGATGACTCTATTTTCAATGATCTATAAGACACTGACAGTCCTATGAACTGGCAATAGAAATGTGCCAAATATGACCATTGGATACTGCAATTCAAATACTTATAGAAGACAAGGCTGTGGATGACAGTGCATTTGACACTTTAACAGTTTTATGGAGCTAAAAAGTATAATGATTTTGGCTGGTTTTTCCTAAATATTCTACATACGGTTGTAAAAGAAAGGGTGGGTTCAGGCTTCAAATTCCCAGTTCAAGCATTGCATGAAGGACGTGAAAGTTTCTATGTGTGCTCTGAAGGAAAGTCTTATGTCATGTAGCTCTAGACTTGAGATCTCTGAAACCCAGACCCAGAGTGTCATTATGTGAGTGGCCAAATTACAATGTAAATTAAATTCCCAACCTTGAAGGGTATCTGATGTTTAATGTGAGGGCATTGATTGAGAAGGAATGAGATCCTGAAAATTGGAATGGGAACATATGGGCTGACAATGATGCCAATGAGGACATTGGAATCCTAGATTCTGCTGAGTCTTCTTTGCCAGATAAACCTGTAATGAATTGCCCTGAGGAATCAGCCACATGGCATTGATTCTGCTGTGAGGAATCAGCCATCCTTCCTCCATTTGGATTTATTAACCCTGCTGTGCATCATAAACCTGTAACTGCCTTCCCTGAGGAAATGCCCTCACACCTCCATCTGAAGAAATTAACCTTGTTTCACCAGATGAAACTGGACCATTCTTAGGCAGTTATCTCTCAAAACACTGTTAATTCTTCTCATGACCCACTCCACTCTCACTGCCCACCCCCCAGAAGTTTTGTTAAGTTCTCCAGTGAAACAGAACCATTCACATATTTACATGTCACTATTGTGAAATTTATTATAGGAATTGGCTCATCTGATTGTGGGGATTGGCAAGTCTGAACTCCAAAGGGCAGGCAGCAAGTTGGGACCTTGATGAAGGTTTAGATGAATTCCCCAGGAGAAGCTGACTGACTGAAGTGGAGATAGAAATTATTTCTGACTGTTTAAATCATCAGTTCTCCCTTTAAGGCCTTCAATTAATTGGAAGAGACTTCTCTCATTGCTAAAGGCAATCTCCTCAGTTGATTGTGGATGTAATCAGCCATAGATGCAATCAAGTGACTGAATATTTAAATTCACAAAATACCCTGGATTTAACTTTCCACTGGGGCTTTCATGTATGTGGCCTCAGAGTCAACTAAGAGTATATGGCTGGTTTGTGCTCTCTCCAGGTTATGCTGAACAATCATGCAAAAATATGCTTACCCATCCATGACCACACTTAATGGTAATAGGGTGATTGCCCTTCCCAATTGCGTCTGATAGTGTCACTGACACCCGGTGTTCCAGGTTGAGTGAGCCCCATAATCCATGGCAGAGAAGCTACCCACTCTATGACCTTCCCTGCCCTGGCAGAAGCTCCATATTGAATGAACTCTGGTTCAGATCAGTTACCAAAGATCCCATGGTTCTTGTCTTAAGTTTAGCAGGTTTCAAGAATAAATGCCTCTGAGTTGTTGTTTGCCTTTGCTCAATTATTCATAGCACTGCAAGAGTTGATTTTGTTAATTTTGTAGGTTTTTAAAATTATATACATCTTATTTTTTTATTTTTTAATATAGTTTTTATTTATTTTTAAAAGATACTTAGATTACATAAAATGTTACATAAAAAAAATATAAAGGATTCCCATATGCCCCACTCCCCAGATCTCCCACTTTCCCCCTCATTAACAACTTTTTAAATTGGTGTGGTACATTCATTGTAATTGATGAACACATTTTGGAGCATTGCCACTAAGCATGGATTATAGTTTACACTCTCTCCCACTCAATTCTGTAGGATATGGCAAGATATATAATGGCCTGCATCTGTCACCACAATGTCATCCAGGTCAATTCCAAGGCCTGAATATGCCCCCTCTTTTTTTCCTCTACCTGACTTCAGCACCTCCAGTGGCCACTGTCAACACATCAATGATATAATTTCTTCCATTGCTAGAATCACAATAAGTCTATAGTAGTCCATATCACAGTAAGTCTACTCTAGTCTATATTTTATTCCCCAATCTTGAGGATTCTGGGATGGTGATGCCTACTCCACCTCTGCTTGAGAGGGGTGTAGCTTATTTTTGAGGGAGAGTATATTGCAGCCTCTTCACTTGGTCATAGAAGAAGTCACTGGGTTTTATTTAACAATGTTTTCAAACCTTTATATTTGTAGCTTTGGGTGATGTTTCTTCAGAGTCCATATGCTATTTGTTTTTGTAGCACTCTATGTTTGTAAGTAAACTTTTCACCCCATATTGCCCTACAAAAGACATTGCCCTCACTTTTTGTTGGTTGACATGAGCTCATCTAAGGAACTTAGGATCTCGAACCTATGACCATGAAATGAAATTACATGTTTGGTTAGTAGAATAAAATCAAATGGTTATCTCCAATTTTAGCTTCTCTTGGATTTACTAGTCAAAGCCAAAACAAATATTCTATAGGCAGCTTTGGCCCTGAGATTTTCATATGGTCTGGACAACTAAAACTGCAGATAATAATGTACAGCAGGAAGAATCTAAGAGAATGTGCATTTTGGTCCTTTAAAATTTTGAAAGCTGCAATTCAAGGGCTGTTAAGACCTTCAGCTGGTGATAATTGGATTTGTAAGACAGTGCACCATGTGATAAAAATGCTTCTGTTGGATGGGATCCCAGTTTTCTGCTATCCTTCCTATTAATGTGATAAATGTTGCTGTCTCAGCTGATAGGGCCATGTTGGATAATCAGATTGGAATCAGGTTTGAGTTCCTCAGGCTGGCTCCATGTGAAGCTCGTGGGAAGACTTGTAAAAATGCTGTAGAGAATAAAAGGAGGACCTGGGTTTGCAGTGGGAGAATTTTACTTTCATTAGGAGACTCTGCAGTGCAGGGGAGACATTAACCATAGGCCCAAGTCACTTGCTGCTGCTTCTTCATGCTGCATCCCACGGGGGACTGTGGGAAATCATCTCAAGTGCTACTGGGAACATGCCATAGCAGAGGCTGTGGAGAAACAACAGCAGCTTTCAAAGTGGGTGTTGGGCCAGGGAGGAGCCAAACTCATGTTGGAAAATTAAACCTCTCTTAATTAAAGCTGATGGCAAACAAACACGAGTTATATGGCACCACAGCTGGGAAACACAAGTACAATTTGCAACTGAACAGCTGTGAAATCCGGTCCTCTGGTCACAGCTGGGCCTGGGAGCAGGATGGAGACCCTGGCAAAGGCATTGCCTTGGCTGGAGGGTGAACTGAACTAAAGAAGGGCAGCAGGAAAGGCTTACTCTCCTGACTGTGTTTGAAACAGTTAGCCCCACTGGGATGTCTGACTTTCTTTGGGTTTACACACTTCTGAGATCTACTCACCACTAGCATTTTTCTGTCTCTTAGGCTTTGTTTTGTTTTGCTGTTGTTGTTTTCCCTGAAACTAAGAGCATCTGAGCACTGGAGTTGAAGAAGAATACATGCCAACAGGGGAGAAGATAGTTGTGCTCTTATTATTATTATTATTTAATTATTTCTGCAATTTCCAAAAGTCCTCCAGGCTGTCCTATTCTCTATCAGTCTGGACAGTTGGTTCCTTACACTCAGTCATGAAAAGCCTGAGTTGGGCAACAATAGGGCTTCTGCCCCTACTTTTTACATTTAAAGTTGAATGGTCTTCATATGTGGTCTGCCTAGCTTATGCTAGTATGGAACATTCTAGACTTACCCTGAAGTTGGCAATTTCTGACTCAGTCTTAAACTCTGAGGGGCATGGCCATCCCTTTCTTTTGAATATGTGCCTTATACCTCTTTCCATTTGTTTGTCAAATTTAGTTGATCTTTACACAATGTTTGGAACTGACTCCCAATCATGTAATGATTATCGTGTGCATGTCAGGATGGGCTAGATGATCTTGTGGATGTCAATAAGCTCTGCAATCTTAAAGACTTAATCTATTAAGGTATGTCTTATTCTCATTTCTGTCTTGAGTGGGTTGCACAAATGCGATGTCTCTACTCATACTGTGACCCCTGGGTCTGAGTTCCTTCCATCTTGTGCACCGTCTTGGAATCCCATTGCATCCAGATACATGGATGGAAGAGAGAGAAGATGAAAGGCTGAGTGGTGAGAAGACCATGGGAGATTGAGTATGACATTATATTGTGAGACTTGGGAGTATCATCTCTTCCCATATTCCATTGCCTTGTAGTTAAGCATATGCTCTTTGCCTAAGTATAGGAAGACTGAAAATGCAATCTTCCTGTGTGCCCAAGAATTGCTAAGCATCTGGCCAAACTTTACTATACCATAACTACTCAAAGTTTTAGTGCCTGGGATTGAAATGATCTCTAGAAACTACCTATTAAATTTTTCTACCTGCACCTACAATGTCTTAAACAACTGTTTCTGAAAGTGTGATCTTAGGACCAGAAATCAACATCATCTGGGAACTTGCTAGAAATGCAAGCAATTCTCAGGCCCATCCCCCTTGACCCAGTGAATCAGAATCTCTGGAAGTGGGGCCCATACAATTTGTGGTATAATGATTCTACCAGGTGATTCTGATGCTTACTAAAGTTTATGAATCCCTGTTCTTGACCAGTGGTTCTCATTCAAATTTGTCTACACATTGGAATCACCTTGGGAGCTTTACAAGCTATTGATAGCTGCATCAGCACCCAGGAAGTTCTGATTGCATTGGCCTGGTGGTGTGGCAAAAGCTGAGTTTGAGAACCATTGCCCTAGAATGATTTTTGCTTACTGAAGTTCTCCATTGGAGCAGTGAATTTTCAGGTCCTAAATACCTTCCTTTCCCTGAAAAGCCCAGTTTTGCAGAGTGAAGATAAACTAGAGACTTGAGAACTTGGGTGTGGAATCCTGCTTCTGTCACTGAGTCAACATGTGGCCTTAAGCTAGTCAATTAATTTCTCTTTGTCTTGTGTCTGTAAAATGAGAGTAGTAGCACTTGCCCACAGATGCTGTCGGCATTATCTGATTAATGAGCAGAGAGTGTTTGGGAAATACAAAGTACTGTACAAATACTAATCATTATGAATGCAGTGCACTTTGCAGATAGAGAAGTGCTGTGTGTACCCTCATAATTATTATAATTATTGCTAATACTAATAATATTGCTACTACTAATACATTTCTCTTACAGTGAGAGCTCAGGGTGTCCTTTGGGTTAACATCTGTTCCACATTGTCAGGAAGGTTCACTAAGCAGCTGTTAAATACACTTTGCTCTCCACCTCCCAAGAAAGTGTCATCCATCAGGTATAAAAATAGCCATGTGCAAAACGTTCTGGCATCCACTCATATGAGAAATGTCCATGACTGTTAGGTCATGGCAACATCATGTTAAAGAACTTCTTTTTACATTAAAGAAATGGCCCAGAATATAGAAATCATCTGTTCTGTCTCATATTTTCATCAGAAGCATTTTTCCCTTCTACTGGCCTTTATCTAGAATAACTTTGTCATCTGCTTTCATATTGTGCAAAATGTGCTGAAGAATATCCTAGTGTGTGTTGGTGAGCGTTACTAGGTTTCGATGCTGTCAATTTGCAGGTATTATTGACAGCGATGGTTGCTGAGAACAAGACAATTATTGTTTTGTTTGGTTTGATTTTAGCTTGGATTTTGATTGGAGGGAATGGGACAGTCATGCAGAAAGCCAGTCACTGTTGCTCTTTTTCCCTCCCAGCAAGGGAATGGTACTGAAAGTGGACAAAGTGGACTGGAAATGAACAGATTAGATAGAAGACCTTAAAATAAAATTAGCAATGAAAGATGATAGCTCCTTTGTTCATGTTCATTCTGACTCCTGTTTCCTGGTCATAGACGTGGATGTGTTAAATTCCTTAAGACCACATTGCTCACACTCCTGCTTCATGATTGATCAATGACAATGAAGCTTGCAAAAGAAACCCATCCTGAAGAAGATTCCACTTCAGTTCATGGCCTTGGAAAATAATTTGGAGTTTCTGGATGGTCCCTACCATAGACCCCTGCCAGCCCTGAGCCATCTTCACAATTTTGTAACCCCTCATGGCCATCTCACTTTTCCCTTTGCTGAAACCACACACAGTGACTGGAATGTCAACTTTATTTGCTTTTGGCTAGAAATACATCAACTTGATGGGTTGGTGCTGATTGACTTATGCTTATGCTTGTGCTCTGATTGACTGTGCCAGATGTCTCTGATAAATAAATAACTGGAAAACAAAATAATTATCACTTAACAAATTCATTCCTAGTAGTCCACCAGGCAGAAAAAAAAAAAATTCATACGGGCCTTTAGTGACAAAATTTGGGAAATGGAGTAAACATTAACTTATATCTACTATAATTTATTTTTATAAACTGACTTTTTAAGAGATAAAACAGGAAAACCAATAAGGGGGAGTGAGTTAGAGAAGAAAGGTGGGTATAAAATCTCGTCTATTATTCATGGGGAAAGAATAATGAGCAAATTCATTATATAGTCTATGTTTATATAGGAAAGTCTTATTTGTGAGGGACCTGCAGTGTTTCCCATGGATGAATCTGTCATATCACAGAGCTATCATCCTTTAAATTGCACTTAAAACATCACAATCCTTTTTGATAGAATTCTTTTTCTAAAATATAATATTGTTCTGTCTTATTGAGCAAAGCATAGAGAATATCATTTGTATTATTTTGTTACTTAGGTCATTATTGAAAACATCAAAGAACTATGCTGTTATAATGCGAGGAGGCTTCAAGGGCTGCAGAGGTGACTGAGACTATTTGCACATAAGCACATTGCCTGTCTTGCTTTCTAATGCTTATATTTATTCCTTTTTGTCACCAAGTGCTCTTGTGTTCCTAACCCTCCTACTCAAATTAAAATAAAGTTATCATATTTTACATATATAAATTGTGTCTGTGTACCTCCTAAAGTCATCTCAAATATCACTTCATTTTGTGCAAACATACTGCAATTTAGGAGAAGAAGAACTAAAAATCATCAGGGGAAACTAAGAGAAAAGGCTGTTAAATTACTAAGCAGACTTTATATATAGAAGTAGGTACTAGGCTCTGGTCCATGTATTAAATAATAAATAGATATGTACTATATATTGAGTACAATGGAGTGCCATGGAGAAAAATAAGGCAATAGATTTAAAGAAGTTGGAGGTACAAGTGGTCATGGAAGGCCACTTGCTTGGTTAAGATGATATTTGAATAACATACTGAAGGAAGTGAGGAAAGAAACTGTTTAGCCCTTGTGAAGTAGGTAAAGGGAACTGGCCTTGTGGTAGGTATATGCTTGGGACCAGGAAACATAAGGGATAAATGTAGCTCAGGCAGAGAGAGGAAGGGATAGGATGAAAGAGATCGGGGCTCAGAGATAGTGTGAGGCTGGTCATTGAATTAATCATCTATTACCACAATGATGCTGCATAAAAATCTCAGGGGCATATAACAATAAGAAAAAATAAGCAATTGGTTGTAATGGCTCTAGACTGCAAACTGGGCACAGTCCTTTTCCACTTATATTTATTCTTGAGTCCAGGCTGAAGGGCCAGAGGCTAGGAAAGACATTCATCCATGCATATCACAAGTCTTATTACATTGTGTCTACTAATGCCTGAAGGAGAAGCAAGTTGCATTGTCAAGCCCAAAATTAAGAGGTTAGAAACCACACCCTGTCCATAGTAGGAGCAGGAAAGGGTGAAAATTGGGACTAATAATTCAATCTACCACAACGCGATATGGATGTTTAGGTCATTTCTTTAACTTTTACTTTTTGTATGATGGGAAGCCACTAGAAAACATTGAGTCAAGGACTTGATCTGACTTTATTTTTCAAAGAGTAACTCTGGTAGTATGAAAGAATAGATACTGAGGGTCCAGGTTGAAAGCAGGAAGACCAGTAAGGAGATTATAACCATTTTCTAGATGACAGGTGATGGTGGCTTTGACCAAGATGTAGAAGTGGAGATATGAAACGGCCACTTTCAGAGTTTCTTTTGCAGATAGAGCCATCAGGATTGGTTGATAGAGCAGATGTTTGATATGAGAGAGAAAAGAAGTTTGGGTTTGAGGGTGGAATCTGGAGTTCTGTTTTGCTTGTGTAAAATTTGAGATGCCTGTGGACCATCAGGTGGAGACACTAAGTAGGCAATTGTATATATGAATTTCAGGCTCAGGAGACAAGTCCAAGCTGGGCATAGGGTCAGAAGAAATTTTATATCTTTCTCTATCTCTATCTATCTCTACCTCTGTCTCTAACTCTCTCTTTCTCTTTGTCTTTTTATCTCTTTCACTATTAATTGAAATTTTTGAAGAATAGCATACTTTCTTATTTCCATTCATTTCTGCTTATCAATTAAAGTTGCTCTGACCAAAATCCAAATTGTAAGCTAAAATGCTTATTTCACTGTTACATTCAAACTTTCCACCACTTGCCTCTTTCTATACTGCTTTGGCTTCTGCAACATTCCCCTCCCTCACCTAGTTTCCTTTGTGCTGCTCCAGCTGTTCTGACTTTATCTCCTTTGATTGTACTTTCCATCCTCTGCTCTTTAAACGTTGATTCTGTCCATGACCAAAGCTATTAGCCTTCTCAAAATCTCCATGGGAAACTCATCCTCTTCCTGGATTTTTATTTCTGTCTCTGTGTGGGGACTGCCCAAATTGCCATCTCTGACCCTGATCCCTTCCTTGAATATAAGAATAATATTTCCAACCTTATGTTATATATCCAAATTAATGTCCAATAGCTTCCTCAGTGTCAACCTGCCTGAAATGAAACTCATTCCCTGGTTCTTGGAGAGATGAGTAGAGGCCATCACTCTAGTGATGTGATCGTCTTACAGGTCTAACACTCACCAACCTCCACTCCAATCCCACTCAACTCTGAATTTGGTTGTGATGTTCCCCTTATGGGATGTCTTCTAAGCCATAATTCCCTTTGTTTTCATTTACTCATTATTATAAGACATCCCATTCAAATAGTGTTTCCTCTAAAGATACTCCTCTGAATTCATACCTAAGATCCAGCACTCCTCTGCCCACATCTTATGGATATGTGTCATCATATTGTAATGGCATTCTGTGTACATCTTTTGAACTAACTTGCAAAAATACACTTCTCCAGAGCAGAATATGATATTCACCTATGCACCCCAAGTATCTAGCACCCAGTACTTCATAGGATTTCTGTAAACCTTCTTAATGGAAATGAAATTTGGACCAATGAGTCTGACCAAAGACAGGGCCCAGGTATAGCTGTGGACAAATAGTCTTCTAGACCCCATGACTGTACCTCTGGGATTCATAATCATTTTGTTCCATTCAAAAGCTTTCTCTTCCTGCCCACTCTACACAAATAATGAGAGTGTGCTCAGGGCTGCAGCAAGAAGCACCGAATGATTTACATGAGTTCTGACAACTCCTCAGAAGGAAAAAGTAGCCCAATCAGCCCTGGTTGGATGGTGACTGTGTTTCATGTTATTTCCAAACAATGGAAGGTTTTGTTTTTGCTGTACACCAAATGGACTTGGTATCAGGCAGTCAAAAGTTTGGCAGTCTGCCTAGCCCAAGATATAACATGAGTGGTGAATAGAACATTATTGTGCGATAATTATTTCCAGCAGCTATTGAAGATAAATTCCAATACAAAGTAGCAAGCTTTTTTCCCATGGAAGAAGATCTTGATCCCACATCCACTATAAATAAAATGAGAGTTGTAGGTGTGTAGAGAAGTCCACTCCTTTCATCACAATTATCTGACTAGCAAATGAAACCACCTCCTGAAGCCAGATGGAGACTATCTTGATTATGCCAGCGTGATGTTCCAGCTAATATTGGTCATTTTCTTGTAGAAATGTGTCATATAAATAAGATTCAGCATGTGAAACAGAAGTTCCACCATAGAATAATTACCAAACCCATTTCCTAAATATGAATGCAAATAAAGACCTCTCTGAGTCAACAAGAATTCATCAAAGCACAGTCCCTAGAATTTTGCCTGGTTCTTTTTTTAAAATTTATTTATTTTAAAGAAACTTTAGATTACATAAATATTACATAAAAAAATATAGGGGATTCCCATATGCCCCACTCCCTCCCCCTCCAACACTTTCCCACTTTAAGAACATCCTTCATTAGTGTGGCGCGTTTGTTACAATTGATGACACATATTGAAGCATTGCCACCAACTGTGGATTATAGTTTACATTATAGCTTACACACTGTCCCATGCAATTTTGTAAGTTATGACAAAATATATAATGCCCTGTATCTCTCATTGCAATGTCATGCAGGACAATTCCAATGTCCTGAAAATGCCCCCATGTTACACTTATTTTTCCCTCTCCCTCCCCTCAGAACCTCCAATGGCCACTGCCTCCACATCAATGATAAAAGTTCTTCCATTGCTAGAATAACAATAAGTCTATAGTAGAATAATGGTAATTCTACTTAAGTCCATTGTTCATTCCCCAGTCTTGAGGATTTGGGGATGGTGATGAACACTCTGCCTCTAATTGAGAGGGGGCTTAGATCCCATGGGTCAGATGGATGGAACTATCTTGCTTGCAGTTGCAGACTCTCTCTGTTCCTTGGGATGGATGTTGTCCATCATCATCACCTTGTTACTTGTCCTGGGTGAGTCCGATGAACTGGAGAGTAGGTGTTGCAACTCTGCTGAGATTCAGGTCCCAAAAGGCACATGGACAGACCAAGGATTTAAGTCTTTTGGACATACACCTATCAAGTATAGTACTAACTATAGGTTCAAATAGAAGGGGCAGAAGAGCCATGTGTAGGGAAGCCACAAATGAGTCTAACACTGTCACACTGGGTAAAATAAGTTCCAAGGTAAGGCCCACTGGTGAGGTGCCAAACTCCTGAGCTATCTTCCCTGCCTTTAGTGTCTGGATGTCTCTTGAGCCTTCAAGAGCCCTGCTACTTGAGACAATATTTACTGTGGCAGTCAATGAAATCCTGCTGAGACCTTGCTTGGTTCTTTTAAAGAAATGTTTTATTAGTCAAAGATAGGTTAGGAGACTAGATTAATGGATTTATTTTATAGACTTAGTGGTTGATTAAAACATGAGGACTCATTGTCTACAGCTTGAGATTGAAGATACAATTACTTTCATTTTTTGAGACTTGGTGGTTACAACCTGTCTAGTATATATATTATTAAATCTAAGAACAATCATATACATTATTACTGCTTGAAGTTCTCTTATGAATCCCAGAATAGATAACGTTCTTAAACTAATCTATTCCTTTGCGTGTGGAGCCCTTTAATTGCATTAAGGGACCTTTTAATTAGCTCGTTTGATTAGATCACTTTAGGGCCTTTGAGTGGACTATGTCAGCGAGTCATGACCCAGGCTGGGTCTCTGCCCTCATGCTGGGTCTTATATAAACTAAGAACTGGAAGTAGAGACACAGAGAAAGAGTGCTCTGCCATTTTGACCCTGCCATGTGAGAGAGAGGACTCCCGGTTTGCCCCCAACTGCATAAAGACAGAGAGGCCTTGAGAGGCTCAAGGAAATGAGGCCCAGGGGAGATTCCTGATTACCCATAGCTGAGCTTGAGGAGAAAGTAGAGAGAGACTGGCAGACTTGCCATCTTGCCTCACCACATTGCAGGACTCCAGGATCAGCCAGCGACAACCTTTGATGAGAAAACATCTCTGATTGTGCCTGGATTTGGACATTTCATGGCCTCAGAACTGTAGCTCAAGTATATTCCCTTTATAAAAGCCAAACCATTTCTGGCATATTGTATTGGCAGCCTTTGGCAGAAGAAAACATGAATCTTTTCATCCGTCTTAGTTTACCAGGCTTCTATGACATATACCATATAGTGTTCAGTTTAAACCAATGGCTCATGGTTTCAGAGGTTGGAAAGCTTGCTTCTTCCTGCAGTAGATAGTATTCTGGATGGTCAGAAATCCTTGGGCTTTCTGCCTTTGCAGTCACATGGCTATGTTTGCATCTTTCTCTTCCGTGTTCCTGCTGACTTCCTGCTCCTCCCCATGGCTTTCTATCTCCATGTGAGAATTTCTTCTGCTTATAAAGGTCTCCACAAATCCATATTAAGGCCCAACCTCATTCATTTGGGCCACAGCCTAACAAAAATATCATCTTCAAGGGGTCTATTTTCAATGGATTCATATCCACAGCAATATTGACCAAGAATAAGAACATGTTTTGTTTTTCATTTTCCCTTTTGGGGTATATAATTCAACCTACCAAATTATCTATTTTTTTTTATTTTTCAGTAAGGAAATGATGGTCTGGAGAGGTACAAACCTTATGCCAAGTCACACAGACACTTGAATTTTATTTTTTTAATTACTATCAAAATGTAAGACTTTTTAAAACCTTACTAGAATTCTACAATTGTAGAAGATATTTTCTTTCAAGTAGCACTAATTTATTCTGGAATGAGAAAATCTTCACTTATACTTTCCAAATTCTTAAGGGCTTGGAGTAGTGGTAATACCCTCTTGTTCCAGAAGCTAGGGAGTGTTTCATAGTTTTTAAATGAATAAACACAGACTGTCTTGGAACTTCATCTTCCTTCCATAGATCAACTTTTTGGAGACACTACTTGGGTCTAAGGTTTGCCTCACTCAGGTTTCAGGGGGCTCCAGAACTCACAATGCAACTAACTTCATAGTGTACTCCAAGTGGATCCATGCATTTAGCCTGTCAGTGAAGAATAATTGAAGGATGTTGGAGATATGTGACTTTAAGTTTAGCTGGTAAGAAGCTTTCTCAAGTGGGTGACTGGATGATGGCAAATGATTTTACATTAAATCCAGATAAGACCAGACAGACCATTTTGATTAACCTTCAGTAATAGCTGTACAGTAACTCTATCATGTGTGATTCTTTTGACACCAACTTTTGAATAGCCATCAGAAGGTTGGGAGTTTAGGGGCAAAGGGACCTGGTGAGAGGTCATGCTCTCTTTGTCTCTCTTCATAGTCTCAGGGTAATGCCCTCATTGATCCCCAAAGGATTTTGTCCTGCCTTAAGAGCAACATCTCTGTAGGCTTTGATTAAGGCTTTTGTAGTTTCCTGACTTAATGATTGTAATTCTCCAGGTCTTGGCCTGGCTGCTAAATCCATGTGTTGATCAGAAAATATGTCTGCTACTGTGGGAAGATTATCGTCATACACATCCCAAGTATAAGCACTCAAACTTTGAAGTCATTAATATATTTCCCAGTCTTCTAGCACCTTGACCATACACAGCTGGAGACTTGTTTTGGTTCATATTTTGATAATTTCCTTCCAAAGCTTTCTGTTTGCCATTAATGAAAGAAAATCTGTTCTTTTTTTAAAAGTATTTTTGTTAAGTTTTGCTTTGCTTTTGGAGAAAAGAGAGGACTTTGAACTGAAGAAATTTGAAATTTCCCTTTCTAAGAGACATTACATGAACTTGATATTTGAGTTCTCTTAGATGTTAATTTTAATCTCTAAGAAACTATATATATGATTGTAGAAGCCCAAAATGAATTTCTTCTTTTTCTTTACTTCTGTAGCTCTACTTGTCTATAACAGTCATTTGGCAGTTAATTATATACTGCCTTGTGGCATCAAAATTTAACTTTTTAAATCTATTTATATAATCTATTTAAGTGGACTCAGATCCTTGAGGGAGAGAATAGAGCATTATGTTTCTTTGTCTCTCTTCTATTGCTTAGCAGAATGCTGTATGCATAGTTGGCTGTCAAACAATATTTGCTGAATGATCTACTATGTAGAATTTCTTAATGCTTCTGCATAATGGTCCCAGAGAGAATGTTGCATAAAAAGAGACAATATTCTTCCTAATATTAAAATATTTGGTGGAATGCCGCAATAGTGATGTTTCAAAGGTCTGCAGATTAAATGTTTCAGGGAGAAGAAATTGGCTTGTTCTGTGTGTGTGTGTTCATGTGCGTGCACAGCTTTTTTGTGTGCTTGTGTCTGGGAGCTTGCAGACTATTACTTTCATATCTAATTTTAGGTACCATGATCAGTCCCTCTGATTAAGGATGGAGAACACTGGCTGGGTAATAGATGTCTTGCTATGGATGGCAAGGCAGTAATGCCTCAAAAGGAAAATCATTAAAACCCAGATTTCAGCCTGTCTCTCTATCACCTATCATCGGCAGCAAATCTGCTTTAACAGACCAGAATCCCCTTATCTCTTAGTGACTATGGACCATGTGCTGCTGCTCTCTGTAGATGGGAGATAGAGCTGCATCATTACCCAGGATGACACAGATATAATTTACAGGCTCAATCAGTTCTAGTTACTATGTAATTATGGAGTTATTACATGGTCATTTGTTCCTGATGGACACCAATGATGTCTTATCTTGTTCTACTGTGGTCTGCTTCTTGGCTTATGCAACTAAGGATGTTTAGTCTCTTCTGCATGGAGTGTTAAATGGTGTACTAGGGAGGAAAGACAGAAACGATTTAGTATAAGATGTTGATTATGCTGAGCTGCTATTTGTTCTCCTCAATTGGCCTGGCAATAATAACAACATCCTGTGGCTTTCCTCCCCTAGGCTCCAAGTTCACATTTTCTCCATAAGAGGGGATGGAGACAATATTATATTTGGCAGCATGGGGGAAATTGGGTGTAAGGAATATTCTGACCCATCCCATCCAGCTATGAGATAGATATATCAATCTCAAGGTCATGTTGCTGCCACTTGCAATTTGAAGTTCGTGTAACACAATGCCTGTTGGGAGAAACATCCCCTTTTATAATGAAAAGAGGGGTAGAAAAGCATTTACGTGTGTACTTTGGTATCATTAAGAAGATTCAGTGATGTACCCAATTCCCCCATGTGAACAGTGTGGCTGGAATTTGAAATACAGAGTATGGGTGCCTTTCACTTTATCCTGTATAAGTAAATTCTTGTCATCAGGAGGCAAAACACTTTCAATAGAACAAGTACTAGATTTATTTGCTCAAATGACCAATGGCATGCTCCTAAACTCTTTGCTATTATTGATTATCAATGGATGTGTGTGGTACCATTTAACTTTCTAAGGGGGTCTAATATGTGTGAATCCCTAATTGCTATGAAAATGGACTAAACAGGACATTTCTTTTGCCATTACTGAGTGTGGCTGCCAAGTAGTGAGAGAGAATCTTGTACCAGATTTGGCATTGGACAGCAAGTCAGGAGGACTGGCTCCCAGTCCTAGTCTTTCCACTGACTTGCACTGTGATTTTGAATCTAGTACTCTGCCTGTCTTAGCCTCAGCTGCCTTATTTGGACAACAATCAGATGGACAAGACAATTTCGGAAGTCCTCTCCAGCTACCATAGCCTCTGGCTCTATGATGTCTGTCGGCTGCAGATGAGATTCAGAAAGCAGTTTGGCAGAGAAACACAAGGTCATGGGAAGAGAGTATTCACTGCAGTTACCAGAAAAGCATCTTCCCACATGGGAACCCGAAAGGTCCTGGCATGCACATTACCTGTCATGCAAGGAAGCACCATGAATCGTCAACACATGCTCCCATTTCTCTCGGCTCAAAAACACCCTGCTGATTTAATTAAAATATCCTTTTCCTTTGAAGGGCTTGAAAAGTGCACTAATTATAATGCAAGTATTATGCAACTAATATGTGCAGTTAATATTGTGATTATATATGGAGAGACAACCATATGCTATTAAGCAGTATACGGCTATGCTGTAGAGGCAAGGAATTCCATGTCCATGAGCAAAATACTGGCACCAAACTAATTTGTGTTTGCAAGAGGATCCCAAAATTAACATGGTAAATAGGCAGATCTGCCAACAAAATACTATAATAAGTATGTGTGCACCCATACGTGGTGGGCAGGAAATTATTTCTACCTCCTTGAATGACGTTCTTGGAGAAGGACATGGACCACCATAAGGTTGCCTGAGATGCCTTCTAAGCTTCCTCGTCCCTCTGAATTCTCGCCTTGTGTTAGTATTACTGATTCACGCTGTTTGTACAAAGATGACTAAAAGCACTTTGAATTTTTTTTTTAACTAGAGTTAAAGTGTTATTGCAGTGGATCTGTATTTCTTGACCTGGCTTGTTACCTTCATGCATTCCTTGATCAGTTCTGTTTCCAAAATGGCTGTCTCTAGTTGAATGTTCAACGTGGAATGAAGTTTTTCTCATTGTATAGAAGCTAATTTGGGTTATGGCAGAGAGTTTGTTTCTGGACATAACAATAGATAGTGTCCTGAGTACAATGTGGTCTTTTTATTAGAGAAGTGAGTTTGCAGAAAAATCATGAATAAAATACAGATTCCAATATGCCACCCTATTATTAATACTTTGCTTTGATGCAGTATATTTGTTGCAATTTTGAAAGCATATTTTTATAATTGTGCTATAAACTATAGTCCCTGGTTTAACACAGGGTTCACTGTGTATGTTGTGCCATTCTTCGGATTAAAAAAAAATTTTTTTAGTAACAAATTTTACAGCCTAAAGTCTCCCCTTTTAAACACATTCAAATATATAATTTAGTGCTGTTAATTATTTTCCCAATGTTGTGCTACAATAACCACCATCCATTACAAAATGTTTTTCCAAAGTCCCAAATAGGAACCTGTACATTTTAAGACTTAACTTTCTATTTCCTATTCCAAACTCATCCCCTGGTAATCTATATCCTAGATTCTGACTCTATGAGCTTGCTTATTTTAATTATATCAGTAAGATTATATAAAATGTGTCCCTTGATGTCTGGCTTATTTCAGGCAATTTAATGTCTTCAGTGTTCATCCATGTTGTCACATGTATCAGAATTTCAATGCTTTTTATGGCTAAATAATATCCATTTTGTGTATATAGCACATTTTCTGGTCCATTCATTGATTGATGGACACTTGGGTTGCCTCCATCTTTTGGCAACTGTGAATAATGCCACAATGAACATGGGTCTGATAATATCAAAAATAAAATGGAGTCCCTGATTTCAATTCTTTGAGGTATATACCTAGAAGTGGGATCACCAAGTCATATCATAATTCTATATTCAACTGTATGATGAATTGCAGAACTGACTTCCACAGCAATGATACCATTTTACATTGCCACCAGCAATGAATGAGTGTTTATGTTTATCCAAATCCTTTCCAACACACTTACTTTTCCAATTTTTAATATTAGCCATTTCAGAATGTGTGAAATGGTATCTCATTGTAGTTTTGATTTGCTTTTCTATAATGGCTACTGCTGTGGAGCATCTTTTCATGTGCTTTTTCGTCATTTGTAGATCTTCTTTGGAGAAATGTCTATACAAGCCTTTTGTCCACTTTTTCATTGGGTTGTTTGTGTTTTTGTTGCTGAGTTGTAGGATTTCTTTATATAAACTTCATATTAAACTCCTTTTGGACATGTGGTTTCCAAATACTTTCTCCCATTTTGTAGGCTGTAATTTTACTTTTGTAATAAAGTTCTTTGAGGCACAAAGATTTTTAATTTTGATGAGATCCCATTTAGCTATTTTTTCTTTTGTTGCTTGTGCTTTGGGTGTAAGATCTAAGAAACTACTGCCTAACACAACATCATGAATATGCTTCCTATGTTTCTTCTAGGAGTTTTATAGATCTGCCTTTTATATTTAGGGTCTTTGATCCATTTTGAGATGATTTTTGTATATGGTGTGAGTTACATGTCCACCTGAATTCTTTTGCAAGTGGTTATCCAGTTTTCACAGCACCATTTATTGAAGAGACTGTTCTTTCTCAGTTCAGTGATCTTTTTCTCCTTGTCAAATATCAGTTGACCATAAATGTGAAGTTTGATTTCTGACTTTTAATTAGATTCCATTGATCTATATGTTTGTTCTTGTGGCAGTATCATGCTGGTTGGATTATTGTGTCTTTGTAATAAATTTTAAGGTAAAGAAGAGAGAGTCCTACAAATTCATTAATTCATTTTCCTTTTTCAAGGAGGTCTTGGCTCTTCAGGGCTCCTTACCCTTCTATATAAATTTGATGACTGGCTTTTCCATTTCTGTAAAGAAGGCTGTTGGAATTTTGATTGGGACTACATTGAATTTCTAAATACCTTTGGGTAGAATCAACATCTTAAAAATATTTAGTCTTCTAATCCATGAACATGGAATGTCCTTCCATTTATTTAGGTTTTGTTTGATTTCTTTTAACAATGTTTTATAATTTTCCATGTACAAGTCCTTTACATTTTTGGTAAGATTTATTCTTAGATATTTGATTCCTTTAGTTGTCTTTATAAATGGAATTTTTTTCTTGATTTCCTCTTCTGATTGTTCATTACAAGCATATAGAAACACTACTAATTTTTGCATGCTGATCTTCTACCCTGACATTTTGCTGAATTTGTTTATTAGTTCTAGTAGCTTTTTGTGGATCATTTCATCTGAAAATAAGAAAAGTTTTATTTCCTTTCCAATTTGTATGCCTTATTGCTTTCTCTTGCCCAATTGCTCTGGCTAGAATTTACAATACAATGTTGAATAACAGTGTTTATAATGGACATCCTTGTCTTGTTCTTGATCTTAGAAGGAAATTTGCAGTCTTTCACCCTTAAGTATCATGTTGATTGTGGGTTTTTCATATATGCCCTTTATAGTGTTGAGAAAATTCCCTTCTATTCCTTGTTTTCTAATGCTTTCATCAAGAAGCAGTGCTGGATATTGTCAATTGCCTTTTCTGCATCAACTGAGATAATCATATGTGTGTGCATGTGTGTTTTCCATCATTCTGTTAATGTGATGTATCACATTAATTGATTTTCTTGTGTTGAACCACACTTGCATACTTGGGATAAATCCCATTTGAATGGTGAGTAATTCTTTTGATGTGCTGTTGGATTCATTTTTGCTAATATTTTCTTGAAGATTTTTGCATCTATATTCATGAGAGATATTGGACTATAATTTATTTTAATTTTTCTGGCTTTCATATGGTGGTGATATTGGCCTAACAGAACAAATTAGGGAGTGCTCCTTCCTTTTCAATTTTTTGGAAGTGTTTGAGCAGGGTTAATGTTCATTCTTCTTGGAATGCTTTGTAAAAGTCTTCTGTGAAGCCATCTGGTTCTGGGCTATTATTTGTCGGGAGATTTTTTATTACTTATTCAGTCTCTTTACTAGTAATTGGTTTGTTGCGATCTTCTATTTCTTCTTAAATTAGTGTAGGTAATTTGTATATTTCTAGGAATTTGTTCATTTCATCTAGGTTATCTAATTTGTTAGCATACTTTTATTCATAGTATTCTTTTGTAGTCCTTTTTATTTCAGTGGGAGCAATAGTAATGCCCCACTTTTCATTTTTTTACTTTAGTCACTTGTGTCCTCTCTCTTTTTTCTTATCAGTCTGCCTACACTATGCCAATTTTATTGATCTTTTCAAAGAGCAAACTTTTGGTGTTGTTGATTCTAGCTATTGTTTTGTTAATTTAAAAAAATTATTTATTTATTTCTCCCCTCCTCCCCATTGTTCTGGGCTCACTGTCTGCTCTCTCTGTGTTCTTGTCTTCTATGTCTACTTGTCTTCTCTTTACGTGGCACCAGAAACCGATCCTGGGAACTTCTGGAGTGGAGAGAGGCTGCTCAATCTCTTGCAGCACCTTAGCTCCCTGATTTGCTGCATCTCTCATTGTCTCTCTTTTGTGTCTCTTTTTGTTGCATCATCTTGTTGTGCCAGCTCTTCTGCACGGACCAGCACTCTGCGCAGGCCAGCATTCCACGTGGGCCACCACTCTGCACGGGCCAGCTCTCTGCTTGGGCCAGCTCTCCCGCAGCCTGCACGCGGGCCAGCTTGCTTTTCACCAGGAGGCCCTGGGAATTGAACCCTGGACCTCCTATATGGTAGATGTGAGCCTAATCACTTGAGCCACATCTGCTTCCCTTATCACTATTGTTTTAATTATTCACTATTTCATTTACCTCTGTTCTAATCTTTGTTAATTCCTTGCTTCTCTTTGCTTTGAGTTTAGGTTTCTCTTCTTTTCTAGTTCTTCCTGTTTTGAGGTCAAGTCTCTCATTTGAAACCTTTCTCCTTTTTTAATGCAACTATTTAGAACTATAAATTTCCGTTTTATCACTGCATTTGTTGCATTCCATGAGTTTTGGTATGTTACTTTATCATTTTCATTTTCCTTAAGATAGTTCCTGATTCCCCTTGTGGTTTCCTCTTTAACCCATTGGTTATTTAAGAGTATGTTGTTTAATTTCCACATATCTTTGAATTTTCCATTTCTCTCTCTTTATAGATTTCTAGCTTTGTTCCATTGTGGTAAGAGAAGATCCATTTTACGAATTCAATATTTTAAAATTTACTGTGCCTTGGTTTAAAATATATAATTTATTTATTCATTTATTTTAAAGAAACTTTAGATTGCATAAATATTACATAAAAAATATAAAGGATTCCCATATGCCCCATTCTCTCCCCCTCCCACACTTTCCCACATTAACAACATCTGTCATTAGTGTGATGCATTTGATACAATTGATGAACACATATTGAAGCATTGCCACTAACCATGGATTATAGTTTACATTATAGTTTACATTCTGTCCTGCACAATTTTCTAAGTTATGACAAAATATATAAAGGCCTATATCTATCATTGCTATGTTATCAGGACCATTTCAATGTCCCCAAAATGCCCCCATATTAAACCTATTTTTCCCTCTTCCTCCCCTCAGAACCTCTGGTGGCCAGTGCCTCCACATCAATGATAAAAGTTCTTCCATTAGGTTGTCCTGAGTACTGTTGTGGCAATGGATGTAGGCCATTTTAAATCAGCACACACCACTCAGAACTGAGTGGGAGAGAGTGTGGTCTACAGTGTGAACTGTGGTCTATGGTTGGTGGCAAGGCTCCAGGATGTGTAAGTTCATTGAGGTTGGTGGGCCACACTATGGGAGATGTTTGTGTTGGATGTGGTGGGAGGTGTGGGAGGTGGGCAACATGGGAATCCGAGTGGGTTCCGTATAATATTTTAGGTAATCTAAGCACCTCTTAAAATATATGTATATATATATATAAAAAATAACATTTTTGTAAGCAAATACACATATATGCATATATATTTATATATCATTTTACAAATGTTTGTATGTATTGTGAGAATTTTGATTTTTACCCATAATAAAAAAAAAAAAAAAAAAAAAA